>JH156160.1:212319-248314 GCA_000226015.1 Mnemiopsis leidyi
CTCCTGCTAGATTCTGCCTCCTGTCTACTCGCTGACTAAGGCTCTATCTTCTGCAGGTCTTCTTTCTTCTTCTCCGATCTCCTAGCGCAGTCAGTTCTTCATGTCATTGCTACAAGGTGGATAGAAACTATAATTTAGTTGTAGTGATATCAAGGTAAATGTACAATATATAATCATTATTCATCTTAACTCAGATATCAAACTATCACTTTCCAATTACATTACGATCTGATAAGGTCGTACAGGTACTTAGGAAAGTTTTCATCAAATATTTGGAACTGACACATTCATAATCATTTACTCAATAAATGTATATGATTTGTAGTTTTGAAATAGTTTTAAATATAGTTTAAATCATTTCACTTAAACTTACGGTTAAACTGATATCTGCTATTCTGAACTGGTATAAAAATTAAAAGCTTACGCTTCCTGTGGGAATTTACAGCAGAATAGGGAATCTAGAAAAATCGTGATTTCAAAATCAAATGTCGGACCTGCTGCAACGCTAGGCTAAAATCAAAAGAACAGAGAGGTCAGGGTGATAGTCGTGCATTACCAGCTAATTACAGACTTATCTCTTAGACATCTCATGTTATCAAAATTTTTGAGAGAGTCATAAGAAAGAAGCTGGTTGAATATCTGGAGATAAATGATCTCATTTGCAACAATCAGCATGGCTTTAAATCTGGCCGGAGTTGTCTCACGCAGTTACTTCACCACTTTGACGACGTCTTGGAGGCCCTTGCTAACAATTCAGATTTCGACTCTATATATCTTGACTATGCCAAGGCCTTCGGTAAGGTTGACCACAAGCTTCTTCTGAGAAAACTTCAACTCTATGTGATTCACCCAAAAATTTTGAATTGGATAAAGTCCTTTCTCATTGATCGAAACAAGCTGTTGTTGTTGATGGTTACCTTTCTTTTCTTGCCTTAATTCTTAGTGGTGTACCTCAAGGCACAGTGTTGGGACCAATTTTGTTTCTCATTTTCAATGACATTGATCAATGTATCATGCACTCGGTCATTAGGTGCTTCGCAGATGATACTTGTATATCCATTGCAATTAGATCTGAGAAAGATGTTAGTCTTCTTCAGACTGACTTATACAATGTCATGAGTTGGTCCGAGAGAAATAATATGGCACTTCATCGGGACAAATTTGAATACATGTGCCATAAATTCAACAAGAACCACACACTTCCTGAACTCCCTTTCATCCTTTTATCATCAAGTTTTATCAGTACACAGTCTCCGCAGATACTTCACTCGAGCCAGTGCATCAGCTCCATGATCTTGGCATCTTAATCTCAAGTGATTTATCTTGGTCACCTCACATTCGAGCCATTGCAGATAAGGCCAGACAGAAAGCATCTTGGGTCCTTAGTGTGTTCCATACTCGGTCACCAATGATTTAAATGCTGACCTTGTACAAGTCAATGGTGCGTTGTCTGGTCGAATACTGCTGTCCTCTATGGCATCCCTCAAAAATCAGTGACATACAGGAACTGAAGAGCGTGCAGAAAACCTTTATTTCAAGAATCGCTGGAATGCGTGAGATGCACTACTGGGATTGCTTGGTCCACTTGTCCCTCATGTCTCTTCAACGTAGAGGTTCATCATTCTTCATATGTGGAAAATCCTGCATGGAAAAACAAGCAATGACCTTAACATCCGTTTTGTTTCACGCCCTAGGTTCGGAAACCTAGCAATTATTCCACCTTCACGAAAGAACAGCTCAGCAGCAAACCAGTCTTTGTTTAATAATTCATTTGCAGTCCAAGGGCCAAAGTTATGGAATGCAATGCCCTACCACTTGAATGTCTTCCAAACCTCGAGCAATTCAAAGACCAGCTCATCAAGTTTATGCTATCCCTCCCTGATATGCCACCAATCAGGGGATACACTCCACCTAACTCCAATTCTCTGCTGTGCTGGCGAAATGACCGAGGAACAACCTCGCTCTGGGGTGGTCGGATGATCTGATGGCCCTATCAACTTTTGATGAAACTCAACATAGGTCACATAGGTAGGTAGGGTGCTATGGCCCTGTTGATTATTTGGATTGAGGGGTTATTATTAATTTAAATCTTTTACCCCCTCCCCTTTAACAAAACTTCTTTTAAGTTATCTGACATGTGCCAAATTTAAAAAATTCCCCCTAGACTCATTTTACAAGCAGATCGACCCTAATAAAGTATATTTGATTTTGCACTGATTCTTATGTTGTCGCGGTGATACCCGACTCTCGCAGCTCAAAGCTAAACGAGCTCAAAGCTGAACAGTAGACGGATATAATCTTGTCAAATTGTTATGGTGTT
This sequence comes from Mnemiopsis leidyi, assembly GCA_000226015.1. Taxonomy (NCBI): domain Eukaryota; kingdom Metazoa; phylum Ctenophora; class Tentaculata; order Lobata; family Bolinopsidae; genus Mnemiopsis; species Mnemiopsis leidyi. The sequence continues at coordinate 214,640 of JH156160.1, forward strand.
AAAAGGTGTTATACTATCACTTTTGCATCGTCAGATTAATTCTAGAACCTACCTTATTCATTTTGAAGAATTTGCCAGGGCCAAGATCATTTATTTAAAACTACAACTGAGCTAGTTGCAGTTTTATAAAGGAATTAAGCTGAAATTTGGAAAACCTACTCCATAGCACAGTGTCACTGATATGGTAGCACTGTCAAATCACATAAAGACCTAGCTCTATTGCCAAAATGGTTCAAATTATCTTCAAATGCACAATTTCTCCAAAATTCTCGCCTGCAGCAGGCTGATTATACATTTACTGATTCATGATAACATTACACATTTTCAGATTGAAAGTGTCCCACCAGTTCTTAGCATGTTCCTCCACCCCTGACTGGGGCATTATCCGATCCCTGGGGCACAGCAGTGGCGTAAAGTAGTAGGTTTAGCCCATATGGTGCCCCGCGGCAATGAAAATGCGCCCCTTAGTGGCGCCCCTGGTGTAAGGGCTTACTGGGAGCAATTCGTGAAGCATGGCCGAAAAATCTAAATAAATAGTGAAGTTATTAAACCAATCACACGATTTTGCTCGTCGCACAGTTAATGTTGCAAAATTGTCCCATATTTTTATGACGATTTGGCGCCCCCTTATTATGGCGCCCCCAGCGTAGCCAGGTGGTGGGGGCATCTTTACGCTGCTGGGGCACAATGTACCGGGTGAGGTTGGTTCTTCTTGTGTCCAGGAATGAAAGTAGCTATGGTAGACATGATTTATTAACTAATCTTAGCATCTCAGTTCATCTCGCAAGCATGTCATCGAGATCATATCACATCTTGCTTGCCACCTTGCAATGCAGTCCCTGTATGACTCATATCACTGAGCTCAGATCACAATTATCTGAGCCATCATCACAGGAACCCAATCATCATGCAACTTAGAACACCATTTAATTAAAAATGAAAATTCGAGCCCCATGTTGTAAGGGAAATGTAAGCCCAGGTCGGAATACCTTGTGCTACCTGCACAGAATTCAGACTGCACTGATATGTAGGTGGACTCTGTAAAGTCAGAATTCTGCGTCTACACCCTTCTACTTGGGAATTGATGTGAAAATACTGTTCATTAGGATAGTACTGAGGAACTTTTGGGATGTAAGTGTTTTAGCCTATATGTAAGTGTTTTAGCCTATATGTTGCTTCACAACTCTTATATAAATGAGACCATTGCACTAATTTTGGTGTTTTCGAAGAGTCTCTACAATCTTCAGGGGCCGGGTTACGTCTTTCCCCTTAACACATGATTTCGCAAAAAAGGCTTGGCCGAAAAGTCGAACTTGTCATCGGAGGGTCTGTCGCCATTACGATTTTTGCTGTTTATCAGGACCAATTCCAACAACTTACAACAGAGTTTAGCTTGTTTTAAGGCATTTTCCGCTACAGTTATTATTTGGTATAAACTGACTGTACTAGCTTAATAACTTTGTCCAATCCATTAATTATTTCCATTAGTACAATACAGCATTTGATCTTGGGTATGTATTATATGGTTACTCTATATTTGTATAGTTACTCTATTCAGGATGTCTGACGACATTTTCAGGGATGCTTACAAACCTCAGGAATTCGACGAAAATATTGGTAAGGTACTGGAGTATTTGAAAAATTGTGATGTAAGTTCTAGAAGTCCTGTTGTTCTCGTTACATCTGGAGGCACAACTGTTCCATTAGAATGCAACACTGTACGGTTTATTGATAATTTCAGCACGGGAAAACGAGGCTCAGCTAGCACAGAGTACTTGCTCAGGAAAAATTGCTACGTGATAATGTTGTATAGATCAGGATCATTGAGGCCATTTTTTAGGCACTTTGACTCGAAAATGGTTGATGAAGCATTTATGATTGATGGACAAGATAATTTGCTTGCAAGAAAGGATTCCGAGCTCGGATTAAAATTTAGGTCCATTTATGATGAATATCATAAGTTTAAAGGAAAACTCCTCACAATAGAATTCGAAACATGCAGTGAGTATTTATGGTATCTAAAGGGAATTTCAGGTGTGATGTCTGCTTTTAAGAAAAACGCCATTTTCTACATGGCTGCAGCTGTTTCTGATTATTATATTCCCCGTGAATCCATGTCAGAGCACAAAATACAGTCTGGGGATACAACACTTGATATTAAACTTTTTCCTGTCCCTAAAATGCTTGGGTCTTTGTGCAATACATGGTGTCCTGAAGCTTTCTGTGTAACCTTTAAACTGGAAACTGACTCAACGATTTTGATTTCCAAAGCTGAAAGGTCGTTACAGAGGTACAAACAAAACTTGGTGATTGGAAACACCTTATCTGATCGCCGGGTAAAGGTGACATTTATTTCATACTCAAGTGAGAATGTGCTGGAGTCACGTATATGTGAAATCAATCAATCTGACCAACTTGAACTTGAAGAACTCATTATAAATGAACTTTTAGGAAGCTATGAGTTGTGGTTGTCCCAAAATTCATGATAAAATTATTCCAAATTTTAAACATAACCCTATAATCTATATGTTGCTTATTAATTTATGATGATCAGCTTGACTTTGTATCTTGTAATTTTATGTATCATTGTATCTGTGGGAAAGTAATTTATGATACCATTATGGTTATGTTGAATAATAATCATTATCAACAAAATTGATATAAGTCTTTCTGAATTTTTGAACGGATTAATTTGTTTAGATATAAAGCACTAGCTATTTGTATACTCATTATTGAAATTTTGTGGCAATAAATCTTGCCCTAACAGATATATATATCTTAACTATCGATAGCTGTTATCTCCCCTTTAACTTTCTTCGTTCTTTTACACATTCTGTCAGTCAGTTCCTCTACTTATTCATCTTAATTTTAGATCTATTGATGCCGAATGCCCATCTCAATCATCTAAATTTTCTTAGTCTGTATGACATATCCAGACGACAGCAACGGCGGGTCTGGCCGACCAAAGTCTATTGCCCTATATAATCCTGCCTTGCTTGAAATAAAATCAAAGGTAAGTTGTGCAAAAGCCAAATATTTTAACTAGTGAGTAATGCGATTTTTATTTCAAAATTTGTATCCTTTTTGAATTGATGATACCTAAATTCTTATTGCTACCTTTCTATGCCTTATTTGGGAAATCTTCTAGCCAGAAGGTATTATTAAGTGTCATGGAAGAATCTAATTGTTTGAAATTACTTCTTTTTTCCTCTCTTGTAAGACTCTAATTTGAAAAATTACAAAACATATCAGCTTATTGTCTGGTTAATGCTATTGATTTAGCATCTTTTATTGGAAGTGTATATCGGTGAAATTTATACTATTTTTCAAAAGCTAGAGGAAAATATTTCAGTACTATAACGACATCAGAAGATACTCCATTGAGAAGGATCAAATTACATCCCTGGAAGACTTTCTGGCCATTGTCACGAACATACACAGGATACCTGAGAAAACCGTTCTTATATCCTACACTGATCCAATCGGTGAGCTTTGCTCGACATTTTATAAGTTTCTTCTGCTTTTTTAATCGCAAAACATTTCATTTACTTTTTGCCTTCGGCAAAAAGGAAAGTAGATGATTTAAGATGGTCGGATTTGGTGGTGGTAGGTAGGAAGATGGCGATGTCCGGCGTCAAGGCAATTTAACACATTGTGTGCACTACCGTTACTATGTTGATGTCGCATGTTTTACAGGTGCCTGAGCAAAGTTTGTCTAAGCTAACAGTATATATTGCGAGTTTATCACTATTGTGTGGCGAACGTATCACTATCAGAGTATTACTCCGAAGTATTATGTGAATCTGATATTTAATTCTTGTGCTTATAAGACTTATCCTATGCTTATAAGACTTATCTAAGATTAGGTGCTACTGATTGAACCAGCTATTGCAATTACTTCATGAATCGGACACTTAATGAATCGTGCTCAGCTGCACCTCGTTTAAGTTTCACGGCTTATATTTTCACCGTAGCTGCAATCTCTGCGGCAGAAATTATCTTTATAGCATCTACTGCAAAAATGCTTATAGGCCCAGAGGGCAGATAGTATCAAAGTAGCTTCTTTAGAATTGGAAAGATGAAATTTAGCGTCCACCTGAGATTTTCCTAAGCAGGAGCAATTCTTGTTTTATTTGGTTGGATGTACTGAAGTGATTAGCTAAGCCGATTCGCAACAATTATTGTCATTTAGAGAAAGATGAGCTGCCGATAACAAACAACAACAATCTGGAGAAAGCAATCTCCACCAGCAAGTCCATGTTACGGGTCCATCTCTTCAAAGAGTCAGGTAAATTTTTTCCGAACCTCACACATACAAATATGTGATTCAAGTAAAAAAACACAATAAGCACAATAATGATAAGATCATTAACAAGAAGAACTGAACAGTTTTCACTGCTTTTCACTGAAATTCTTATCTGACTGACCGAAAATTTTTATTTCTCATTTGGTAATAAAGATTTGAACAAACATTTGGAACGACATTTGATAACAAAGATAAGTTGATAATAATTTGATATCATATATTTACCTGTACTTTACTGAGATAACCTTACTAGAACAACCAATAGATTTACTGTTCTGGTTTCATTGATGCATTACGAATTTCATATCTTGGATAACTGGATGTAAGACACAATATAATTGTTTTATCATAACGAATTAATACATACTAAATACACCTTGAAACGGTAAATTAAATTCGGCTCTGCTCAGACTGATAATGATAAATGATTTAGCGCAAAAGTCGAAACTATAAGTTGAGTCAATAGTGTTCAATGTGACACATTCTACCAAGTATAAGTATGAAGAAATAACATCGATACACCAAAATTGTGCATAGGGACTTTAACTTTAAGCTTTTAAGAGGATTTTAAATGTTACAAATCACAGATTATCTAAATGACTGTGTGCTCACGTTATTCGAGTCACAAATTTAATTTGAAAGTTTTTCTCTTATATTGAACGTAGTATCAAGAATTATATTTCTTTCTTTAGACGCTGACTTGATGTATCAGAGACTTTGCAAGCCGCCTGAAAAGAAGGTCAACTCACTGCAAATCAGTGCACCAAAAGAATTCAGACAGGTCAATGTCCGCTTTTATCAGTAGTTATCTGTCAATTTCTAAATCAGTACCAATTCCACGACCCACAATCTTTTCCTGCGATTGAATCATTCCTCAATTTGCAGGTATCCTCAGTGTTAGATGCTGACTCGCTCCCAACCTGGAAACGGAGAGTAAAGCTGATGAAGCACGCTAGTGACAAACCGCTCGGTTTTTACATCCGGGACGGATCTAGTGTTTCGGTAAGTACGAGACTGCTTCAACTGTTTGTGTTGTGACCGTTTCGTAATTGTCTCACTAATCTACCTTGTCGCTACATTGCTGCGTGTAAATGTTAACTGAAGACAGTTGGTTTAATGGTGTTTATTTACATAAGGTATCGGACGATGGAATACAAAAGAAACCAGGTATTTTCATATCACGGCTGTTGCCGGGCGGACTTGCAGACAGCACTGGTTTGTTGAGCGTGGGAGACGAGATTCTGGAGGTCAACAATATCTCCATTGACGGTATGTTTTTATTATTTAGGTATTTATATTTGTAACATGGTGTAGCGTTATCGTTATAAATATACGTTGTTTTCATGAGGCTATCTGACTGGACTATTTGACACGATTTAAAAGGATAAATTTTAACCATTTTACAGAATTATAAGATAAATGATAACTTACTTTCGCTAGGATATTTGTCCTTAAACTGTCAACATGCCTCAACCAAGAATCCCACTGTATAGTGTTACACATTCATCTCACGCAGGAAAATCACTGGATCAAGTTACGGACATGATGGTTGCTAACGCCCAAAACCTAATCATCACTGTCAAGCCGACAACACAGCCTAAGCCGACACAGAGGCAAACTCGACCTTTCACCTCTGTGCAGCTGAGGATAAAGAGGGGTGCAGATCAAGCCTCAGGTTAGTTTCTTCGCTGACCGCTCTAGTTAAAGATAGCCTTCTGCCCATTGTCCTGCTGGAACGAACGCGTTCGTTGGCCTACTGAGCCAGGTTGTTGTTCCTCGTGGTCACACTTATTCGTGTTTGGCTCTGTACGGCGCGAGAACAGAAAACAGATACTTAAATCGCGCACGTACGAATTTATCTTAATTTACAAGAAATCACGATTGAGATCAGATCGATCATGCAGCTTGCCTCACCGAGAAGGTTCTTTCGCTTCTGATCTTATCCATTATACAAATCCGATACACCAAGTTGTATTCGAACGTGGATGTAATACTTGAAAGTTAAATACTGAAGTCAAGAATGTTTCTTCAAAGCTTGTTTGTGTTTGTGTTTCTCTCACTTGGTTTAACTTGAACAAGAGAGTGTCCCTTCTGTTGAATAGTAATCTCTTTATAAACCCTTAAAGAATTTTTGCGATTCACTGTTGTCATTGGTCGGCAACTTAATTTTGTTAATCTTCTTTGTTTTCATCTCGATTGTCAACTGATTATTCAGTCGATGTCCCACACGAACTCCTAGCCCTCTAGAGGGAAAGAAATAGAGCATAAATAAACGTTCTTGCTTCGCTGACTAACTATACGATATCTGGAACAAGCATTATCGTTATACATATTTCATAAGGGGTCGTTCATAAATGACGTCATCAATTATCTTGGCATTTTTACCACCTCCCCCTCTACCATCATTCGTCATCATGACTAAAAGTACTACCCCTGTGATGAGATCATCACAGTCGAAGAATGGGTAAATGCTTAATATCTACCAACAATTCTTGAATTTTCGGTGACTTCATCAATAGCCGAACCCCCCTCCTCTTGTCATCAATCTTCATCATTTGGAAACCCTCCTCCCCCTCCGTGATGACGTCATTTGTGAGCGACCCGTATAATTCCTTCCCTTCAACTTGGAACACATGACTGCAAGTTGCACTGCTACGATTGGAATTAGTAAGTAGGGTAACAAATTCTCAACTGTATTCCCATTACTAGCGCAGAGAATAGATACCACTGACGAAAGTTCCAATATTCTGACAAAAACTGTTGTTTAAAGTATGGCATTATTCATTAAAGCTTCGGCTTTGAAATCAACTTTAACACCGACATTGTCTTGTAATTGACCATGTTGCAACCTCATGGAACCAAGCCCTAATCATCTTAAGACATCAGAAGAGTGGACATTGCATATTTTCAATTTTCTACTCACTCTCGAAATAAACAAACTTACCTGAATGTTATAAATAATTTGTAATGTGCAGTTTTTCTATATTTACCAAGACTAAAGATATGCGCATACGCTATACATGTCATTTGATAAGGTTTCTTTTATGGTTTATTAACACCCTCTGCCCACCAAACATACCCCATTTCAGAGTTAAGATGGAGAATTACCTATATTGTTGTACACTCTACCTATATTACCTATATAGGAAGAGTAATATATTACCTATATTACCTATATTGTTGTACACTCTACCTATATTACCTATATAGGTAGAGTAATATATTACCTATATTACCTATATTGTTGTACACTCTACCTATATTACCTATATTATATTACCTATATTACCTATATTACCTATATGATATTATCGTATACTCTATCCTTTCGGGTCTAGACATTGGTTTTAATAAAAGATTGACAAAGTAATATTGCAAGAGGCTCTAACTAAGAGTCAGTAAGCTAAAACTGCGAAACAATGACCACCGTGTAACTATTAACACGCGCGAGAACGGACCATAAAGAAGCACACAACTAATGTTTGAAATATTTTGAGACTGTCATTTATTCGGCAATAATAAGCGACTAATTATCTGTCTAAAGCGCTCTTTTAGATATTTGATATTTGAATATTTAATTCTGTATCTTTAAGTAATAAGTTCCAAGTTCTATCCTTCGTTGATGTGATTCGAAAATATTTTTTCCCGTCAAATGCCTTTTTGCGCCGAAGGCGCAAAAAGGCATTACTAAGGGTTAACGATCGAGGGGGTGGTTGGAGAATGTGTAATGTGTATACTAGGTTTATGTCGTGTGTACGTTCGTGCGTTACGCTCGTGCGCGCGCTCCTTTATCAAACTTAATCATGTATACGAATACAATAATAGCTGTGTTACCAGACTTAACTGCCTCCGGCCGACGAATGTAGTTCACATTATGCAATGTTTACATGATTGCCTCAATTATTTGTTCTAATCATGCAACAATCGCAACAAGATGTACCATCATTCAAGAGTACGATCAAAATTCTTTTAAACTGAAGTTTTATTGAGTAATTTGTCTTGAATGAAAGATTACCTTGATTGAAAGATGAATGTAACACGATTTTAAACGTTCAGCCGGACAATTTTAATTAACGACTTATCCACACCATTTGTAAAAACACATGAACGTTGTACGAATAAAGGTCGCATATACAATACAATAATGGCGACGTTATGCAAATATTTGAAACAAACAATGAAAGAAACGCGCTTTTGTGTTCAAACTTTGCGCGTGCCGGTGCAGCGTGCAGTTTTCAAATCTTGCATCGAACGGCTGCATTTATTCGCGCGTTTTACGCGTGCAGAACGATGAAATTGACCGAAATGACGTCTGGTTAGTGGTTTGCGAAATGCGAGTTGCCTGTTGCGTATTTTTATTCCTCATTTCGACTTCCGTGAATTGTATTAACAATAAGCGATGGCATGACACGGGAAATTCAGCGGTCGCCTGACACAATGAAAGCGGCCGCAAGTCTTGTTTAATAAGGAAAGGAGAGTAGTCTCTTCAGTAGTGTTTATACGAAGAACTCGAATCTGTGATACTGTCCCTCCTATAGTTAAGACACGTGTTGTTTAGTTATCCTCTGTAGTGTCAGAGTGCGTGATTCAGAGTAAATCACAATCCTGGAACATATATACCCTATTGTTTTTTACAATTACCAGTTACATGTTAACTCGTAGCTTGTTATGGATAACAGTCCTGCCTCCGACGCAACCCAGTATGCATTACAATGTTATAATACAATAGAGCTGTTCTGGCATTATTCGTTATGTATAAATTCGAGTCTCCGTTGCTTTATCCTGCCTTAATAATGTGCTAGCATCAGGTCAGGTCTGGTAGAAAATAACCATGATAATAGCGCCCTTAAGGATGTCGACAAGATGTGTAGGTTATGCAGTATCAAACCGTCGTCTAACCTTTGTTGGGCACTGTAACTCCCTGATTCATATACATAGTATCATCGATCCAATCCCCGGGGAATTTCAATTATCTTGTGGTCTGTTTGTTGTGCAATCTTCGCGTCTTAGTCAGTTGTGAATTAACGCTCGCATAGGCTCGTGCAGTAGTTTACTTGATTAGCATAATAACGGATTAGAATTATCAGTCTGCTTTTCATCTATTCTCCATCTTTAATTTTCGTTCTCACTATTAGGCTTTCAAATTAGCCTCGTTTATATGAGCATTTTATCTGAATATTTGTATTAATATTTGTATGCATATTTTCTACGTCCATGAATATGGACTATGGATGGGCTTCTAGGATGGCTATCGGAATTCTAGTGACTCATATCTTGGACGATTTTAGTTCGTTACGAAATTTCTCGCCCAGACTGAATCATTCTGTCCATACCTTCGTAGCGAAAGGCTGAATTATTAGCGTAGGTTGAATTAGTAGCGTAGGGTAAATTAGTAGTGTAGGTTGAATTAGTAGCGTAGGTTGAATTTTGATAACACAATGTTTGATTCAAAATGAACAAATTTTGTCTATGACTTTTGATTGATACACTGAAAGCAATCTAGTTTAAGTATAAAGCTTCATATATTTCATCGCATGTTATCTCTTTCTAACATTTCGCCAAAAATCTCTTTACCTCACTTTTAAAGTTTTTCTTGTTCTTGGCCAAAAATTACATTTTATAAAACTGTAATTCGTTTATTAATATACCCATTACTGTTCTTTATCCTTGAATAATCGACCATCGTCTAACGTGAACATTGAAATACAGTAAAGTGATTTCCGCATGAGCATCAAATTAATGGCCCATCTTGATAGTCGTGGAAGATTCATAAACTGACATTAATGACCACAGAAGCGTTATTCCGTCTCTTGCCACTTTCACTTGAAGCACTTTCCAAGACGCACGTCATACTCGTTGTAGCCGCAGTATCCCCCTGAACGAGAGCTTGTGAGGCTATTGTCCTTGTAAGCTTGGCAGTGTTGTAGCTCAGTACATTACTTGGATCAGAGTTCACAAACACAGCGCATGTAAACCATTGGGAAGTCCTTAGTCATTAAACGTCGGTGCACTGTACCTTTATATACAAATACCTGACATTGCTTTGTGTGCGGAGCGGCTAGGATACCTGGCTTTTAATCCTTCTTAACTCTTAAGTCTTACAATACGTGGTTCTCAAGCTTTGAAGGTCAGTCTGTTGCTTTGTATTGTTACTTTTTAGTGCACAACACCCACATTGTAAGATGTCTTCAAAAGTTTTCTGCTAAAATCCACTCTGCAATGTGCTATCACGTGATGTGCTATCACGTGATAGCACAGTGCTATTATGTTAAAGTCGTTTTTAAAACAGAACTGCCGCTTGACATTGTATTGCAACTAATTACGGCATTGGATTAGTATATTGTAAGGAGTAAGGACGTAGAATCAGAACTGAACAGAAACAATTGCGTATATTTGGTAAGTGATATTATTTACCGCGCGATGCTATTATACCGGTTGAGTAAAACGTGGTATTTGCACATTGTTGTCGTATTACATCACCCTTTTTCGTATTACATCACACTTATGGCCGTATTACATCACCCTTTTTCGTATTACATCACCCTTTTTCGTATTACATCACCGTATTACATCACCTTTTTCGTATTACATCACCGCGTATTACCTCACACTTTCTGCAAATTAGTGATACGAGAGAACGTCCTTTTTTCTGTTATTACTAGCAACTACCCGCACTGCCTGCTAATTTTACTTCCTAGATAATATCGTTACATGACTCTGAGGCCTGCTCCAAATTAGTGATACGAGAGAACGTCCTTTGTCTTGTTATCATTAGCAGCTGCCCGCACTATCTGCAATTTTTACTTGGTAAATAATATCGTTACATAACTTATAAGTGCAAAGTAACAATATGTTTTCAACTCGGGCTCCGCCCTCGTTAAAAACATATCATTATTCAACTCAGCCTTCGGCTTCGATGAATAATGAGATTTACGCCACTCGCTACGCTCGAGGCGTAAATCATGTTACTTCACACTTACTCGTTATGTAACTTCATATTATTTAGGGTATTTAGATTTAGAATCTTAAAGAATAAATAGTAACTTCCTTCATGATGGTCTACATATTCATAGTTATTGGAGGTGATTATGCCGTATACTGCACTACATTCAAGATGGTTGAGTACTAAGAGTTAAAACATGCCTACTTGATTCAAGTATTTCGCACCATTTGAGGGGGGGGGGGGTAATGGGTGTTTACTATTTAATTAAACTAAAAGTTCTGAATCCTAGATATCACTTGAAACTTAGCCTGATCAGTGTGAGTGCTTCCTGTTTGTTTTACGCAGATAACTCAATTGTTGAACTTGTTCAGCGCATCTGAAGTGAGTGTTCTGGTATATAAATTGTTGCATTGTTACATTCTCTAAGCATTCTAATTGTGGGTTGGCGGCGTTAAATGTTATAGTTCTCAGTCCGATTCGAACACGGCAATCTACACGTAAATTGTGTGAACAATGCATTGTGCGATATCGCGACATGCCCGCCACTTGCACAGTGTGCTTCCCTCCCGAAAAACAGTTGGTACCAACTAAAGTATGCGATAAAACTAGGTGTATATTTTGTTAAACATGCGATATGTCTGGTAATAAACCGCATCTTAGTGCTCCCTTTTCTTGATTAATGTAGCATTGTAGCAACTTTAGTTGAAGTAAAAGTCTTGATCATTTCATCGAATTATATTTATTCATGAACATGTTGCTAGTTTTACCAAGTTTGTTTTCGTTTTACATCAAATGGCCCTTTTAAAATATTATCGCCTTTACATTTATTTTCCCTGTTAAGTGTTAATGGTTGGTTTTTATACAATTAACTTCCCGCCAGTTAGAAAGAATGGACTTTTCTTTCCCCTGAAGGAGTTCTCCAAGAACTGAGATGTACAATTCGCATGTAACGTGGGATTTGTCCGTGTTTCCGACTAAAGGCAGGGCCGCTGATATCTGTTTAGGAATCATCCTCCTTTTTGTATCTGTTGTGGGTTTTGTCGGGAACATCCTAGCTCTTCTCCACTTTCGCTCTCAACAGACAAAACGAGACGCAGATGTGATCAACTCTCTGTACATAGCGGTCTGCATTGTCGATATCTCAATCTGCTCTACAACTTTCAAAGTCATTTTCTGTCTCTTCAACAATCGACATCCTGGTCTTTTCAACTATTTGTCGTTCTGTACGTTTTGGACCGTTTTGTTTAACTTTCTACAGAAGATTTCCATGTTTTTAGTGATGTTGTTGTCAGTGTCTCGAGCTATTAAGGTGATATTTAACACTTATGAAATACGGATGGTGGGCATTGTAGGTTCATTTATCTTGTACTCTGTGATAATCACTGCCCTCGACTTAGCATTGTTCATCCTAGCCCATCCACAGTTTTCCTACTTCTATTCTGCTGACGCGGTCTACTGTTACGAATATGTTTCTTCCGGTTATAACACTGGATTTAGAGCAGTTCATTTTGTTGTCATGGTGATGAACAACATTAAAATCAATATGCAAGTTGGTGTGCCACCTCTCATCATATTTGCTTCATTTTTGGTTTGCATTTTTAAGCTGAGGAACCTGGTGTCCGTTACGAGACAACGACGATTTTCCACTAAACGTTACACAAATGCTCTTATGACAACGACTCTATTCGCTTCTATCTTTCTTCTATGTAACCTTCCCTTCTTCACGATCAAAGTTTTGGAGACATTATCGACGTTCCATTACAAGACCTACCCTGGACCGATATTTGATGGTCAATTTATGTACTGGTATAGTTATATCATGGGCAAAGTTCATTGCACTACGTTGAATTCGTGTTTGAACCCCGTTTTGTATTATTGGAGAATCTCTGCTTTTAAGCATAACGTCGACGTGTCTTTGAAAAGAAGTTTTTCAAGAATTTCCTCTACTGATAAATCAGGTTGGCATTGATTCAAAACGCAGTTGACTGTTTAAGTTTACTGTCAGTATAGACGTCAGAATTCTTGGGGAGGAGTCGGAATTGATTTCTATCACGTGACAGCGTTTCTCGAGATTGATTGGTCGTATCTGACTTCTCATTAATCAATTACTATCACCTGATGGGAAAGGATTCCCAAAGAATTCTGACATCCATTAAAATCTAAACTTAATTGGGAAAACCAAAAATGTTTAGGTATTGATTATTTGTATTGACGCGGAAGAGTTGCACTTTTCATATTTTAAAAAGACGATATCACCAAAAACGCTGCAGCCCACCCTTGCTTTTACATAACAGCCCATCACGTTTTTACTCATTTCTAATCACTCATGCCAACACTTCCTCTTAGCTTGTAGGATCCTCTACTTGTCGCTTACTCTAACTTAATCTATATTCCACCGGCAGGTCTACTTGACGCTGACTCTAACTTTAACTCTATTTCACCGGCAGGTCGACAAAAAAGAGAAGACGGGGGTGGGGAAGTAGCCCATGTGCGGTCGGGAAGTACTCCAGCTACTTCATCCAAACACACAGCACAGTACTGAGTATTGGTGGTCAAACAACTGTTGTTAGTGCTAACAACAGTTGTTAGTGCTAACAACTTTGGCAGCTTCAACAATGTTATAGTTTCTGGAGTATGTCTCTGTGATGACTGATCAGCGTCAGTCATGCGATGAACAACCGTCAATTGCATGTGTAGATTTTTCTTGTAGCGTTGTGAGATGTGAATTGTAACTTGTAAACTTTTAAGCAGATAATAAGGACGTATCGAGTTAAACATGCCTGTTTAATTGTTATTTGATGTCTGATTTCTAGGCGACCCTAATAAATTTTCCTTATCCCCGCTTCAGATATTTTAGTTCAGCTTACCTCAGATCAGATGGATGTTAACAAATTTACAATTTTCACTGAATCTTATATGTTTAAACCGAAGAAAGTTTTGTCATTGTAAAGATATCATTAGTTTCAGATAGAATGCATCACCTCGCTTGCGATAGATGGTAAAAATATGACTCGTTACCGGTTCTTTTTACTTTGATAGTTGATAAGGGTTCTAATTGTTTTTATCTGGATATGTGTATCTTGAGTTTGATTTATTGGCAAATTTCAAAATTTTATCCTAAGACCGGAAGCGCAACTCATCTTGTGGGGTCAGATATTTTCTGGTAAACGTTTTTTAAAAGATAATGCCAATTTAAGGAGATCATGAATCCACGTTATTTTTAGACTTCACATGACAGATGTATATCAATATGTACTTGACAAAATTTTATTATTAGATTTTTGTTGTTTATAATTATGTCTTAACGCTGCAAAAACTGGAATTATCGTTTTATATTATATTAGATTTCAGAGATTATTCAGAATTTAGAACATATAGTTATCAATGAATCAGTTGTAATAAAAGTTTTTGATTACAATTTCAAGTTTGAAATTTTCGGAATGTTATAACAATACACATGTATTCTTTTTTTCCTGTTTTCCGATCGAAGCTAAGATCGAAAGAGCCACGCAGCGCCCGGTAAGTAATACTAATACTTATAGTTATATAACGGTTTGCTTAATAAGTACAACAGCGCCCACCGATCACCCTCCATCACATGTTATTACCTCTATACTATTTGCTTCAAATAAGGGTCGGACAAAGTCAGGCAACGGTTTGCTTGACGCGAGATTATAATTATATCCGCATGGAGTTTAGTTGTCGCAGAGGTATCCTCTTAGCTCTTACCCGACTATCGCAGCTCAAATGTCAAAGTCAAACTCAAAGCTGAACCGTTTAATTTCGTTAGAACGGTTGCCTGGGGACCTCAGTCTTTGTTGTTTAATTTCGGAGGGAGACGTAGAGAGACTGAGAGCCGCGCGGCCCGGTAATAGAACGGTAGACTGATATAACGGTGGACGGATGTAATTATAGTCTCGATCATCCGCGTCAAGAGTCTATAGTCGACGGTATACTTACTTGTCTCACGTTGTGACATGACGCCGCATGCGCAGGGCTATAAGCAACGCCCTCAAGCCCTATAAGGCTCGCGTTGTACAGCAGCGTTGCTACACGTTGCATAGCCCTGCTATGCTGCCGCGAAGCGGCAGCCTCCGGCGCGCGCGAAGGGTCACAACGTGAGACAACAGCAGCGCGCACCCTCCCTGCTCCCGTCATATTATTTTCCTTTATTCGCTTCGAATGAGGGTCAGACAAGGCTCGACTCGCGCCCTAATTTCAAGGGACGCACACAGGTGTAACTGTAAGCTTTTGTGTTTTAGTTGACGAAATTAATATATCCATTAAATTATCCGTCTAACGAGTCGGGTGTCACCGCGACAAGCTATATGTTGTGTCCCGGCGCGCGCGCGTCCGGATCGTAATTAATTGCACTTTAAGCTCACATTGTAGGTTGATAACCTACTGTCGCGGGGCCATCACGCGCTATTGCGCATTTCTGGCCTGGTGAAGAAATTTTAGACGCACATCGCGTCGCCCCACGCCCGTTAAAGCTTACACGTGTTAGTGTTAGCAACGCGCGGCTTGACGAGATGATATCCGTCTAATATAACGTTAGCGTTTTAACGAAGAGAGCAGCAAGCTGTGAGCCTGGAGTCACGGGCGAGTCGGGTAACACCTCGACGTAACACCTCAACGCGCGGCGTAAACACCTGGTTAGACGAAGCAAAGATTTACGAAGTCAATCCAGAAATCTTTGATTTACAGAGCAAGCAAATAAACGCGCGCGTATGACCATGGTGAGATGCGTAGCTACGCCTTTACCGGGCGTTGCGCGGCTCTCCCTACGTTTCCCTCCATTCAAAGCAACAGTTAGCCTATCAGCCTGAGGTCCCGAGCCGACTACGCCTTAGCTAGTCAACGATATTAAATTCTAAACATGTGACGTGTGATGAGCGCGCGGATTATTTGTACGCTTTTCATTTCGCAGATCTCGTATACGCGCTCAAAATCGAGCGCTAAATAAAACTTTTATAATTATACGATACTGTGGTGGACCATTATCACCTAATGAAATGGTTTTGTGTGGGTGTGCGTCTCAAATTGTTATCAAATTATTTTACCTTTAGTTTTACAAGTGTTTTGTTCAGTGAGGATCATGTTTTGGCTTGGACCCCAGGGTCTAAGGGTTCACCTTAAGTCCTGGGAACTTAGGTACTAATATACTGATAAGTCCCCGTTCTTTTTAGATAGGTAAAACATATAAAGGAAATATACAGCTGATTTTACTCATTTGTTTGAGAAGTCCGTTGTAATTGTAATTAGAACATTTTGCATCACAATATAATTTCAGACTAAATAATTTATCAATATAAGAAGCTGCTCATGTGATGCAGGGTGCATCCAGTAAGAAATACATTCTTTTGATGGGGCACCCAACTAAAGCCAAATTTATAGAATATAACTGGTAATCATATTAAAACCAATTCAACTCAATGAATAATTGTTGTTGTTGTTGTTGTTGTTGATGAGAATGGGTTTATGTTGGCAAGCTCGTACTCAATGCTGTGAAACGTAATGTTCGGATAGTGAGGACCACTTTGTATAGGTTTAAACAAGGAACCCATTTAGGTTTTCAAATTGACATCCAGGAAGGCCTTATAGATTTTATCTAGATTCTATACTCAATTGTTATGTATTCCTCAATGGTATCAGTTTCTTAACTTTCTCCTAATGACCTAGAATTCCCAGTATTGATGATGGGTTGGTGTAGTACCAAGATGCCAATACTAAAGCAATGGGCCAAGGACATTTGCCAGATTCAGCCTTCTATCCAGCGGCGTAACGATGCCCTGGCCACTCCGGCTACGCCGGGGGGCGCCATCATTAGGGGCACCAAATCGTCACAAAAATATGGGAAAATTTTTCAATATTAACTGCGCAAGATTAACTGCGCAAAATCACGTGTTTGGTTTAATAACTTCACTATTTATTTACATTTTTCGGCCGTTTTTTCACAAATTGCTCCCAGTAAGCCCTTATACCAGGGGCGCCACTTAGGGGCGCATTTTCATCGCCGAGGGGCGCCATAATGGTTAGACCTGCAACGTTACGCCACTGCTTCTATCTATATATAACTTCCAACCTTACTTGTGTAATTGGTTATTTTTGGCATCTTTTTGGCTAAGCTGGTGCATTCCTTACATCTGGGTGAAAATGTGTACCACTGACATAATATACTTAGCCCAGGTTTTAAAATATGCTCAGTGAATATGTGCAACCATGTCTTATAACTTTGATTATATACCAAAGCTGAAGTGATCACAGTTGATATTTCTCCACCGATGATCATTGGCAAATGGTCTCTTATCCCCCATATTTTATTGTCCTTTGGACGATCTTTTTATCTCTTTTCTATGTTGTCGTTTTTACGTCAGCTCTTAATTCAAGCAAACAAGTAGCAAGCTTCAAGGGGAGGGTTTTTCATGGACCGTTGTGCCAGCCCCTTGTTTTGAGGGGTCCCCTTGCTGCAGGACTTTTTGGATGATGCTCCTGGAGTTGCGGTCAATACTCCATTAACCGCTGCTAATGGTCTTCAACCACTCATAACATGAATGTAAGAATGGTAACCTGCCACTAGTCGTCTTTTTATAAACCTCTGCCACGGACAGTGGAACATCAAACAAAGCGCCACATATGAGATACAACCATTAAAAAAGCCAAAAAGGCCAACCTCAAAACAGAATTTCACTCCCAGCCTCAAGGATCACCTAGCAGGACCGCTAGCAAAATGTGGTGGTTGATTCTCACAGTAATCACTTTACCATTCCAGAAAGGCGTTTCAGCGCTTGCCTTTAAATGGGTTCTGGGGGTCCTCTAATGACTGATCACTGTGACAGATATCGTCGACCCACCGGGCCTTAACATTGTTATGTCGTTTAGAAGTACTTGCCTAGCAAACCCCAAGCCAGCTTGGCTTTCGGTACAATCCAAAGGAACCCCTAGAAAGTTGGCCATGTAAAACAGACATAGCCTTCTTGTTAATTCGGGAAGGTCAAGTGGGTGCCCACTGACAAAAAAGAGAAGCAAACTAGCAAGCTTCTAAGTTTGGGATAGCCTAAGGCAGGCAATGCCTGAACCTAGAATGCTTCTGCAGACTCACAACAGTGCAAGTAAGCAGGTAGATGGATCATGCTAGTTATGTGACCCCAATCACGCTAGTCATCCAGTGAAAAAAGCAAACAACCCATCAAATACTAGTTGCAACATCAAGTAGGAGGTAGATGGTTGATGCCTCGTTTAATCAATTTAATACCACAATTCCAGTCAAAAACCTGGGACCACTTAACTGGCCTCAAGTCCATCAAATCATCAGAAGAACAAAAAAAGAGAAATGGACAGTTGGGTATTGTCACGTAGTACATTCATCTTGTAGCAAGTGAAACATGAGATTGTTCAAACTATTTCAACACTACAAAGTACAAATTAAATACATTTATTGAGTGTGAACATGATCATTGATAAAATGATTGAAATATTACGGTAATCTCGCGTTTCACTTGCTACAAGATGTACGTGACAACTCTAATAGTCCTATTCATCATGAAACTGACAAAGAAGTCCCTATTTTACACACAATGGGTAGTGTCACTTCTTGTAGTTTAAGGGACTTTCATTCTCGACTGACAGTTTTCCTACTGCCTCACTTTTACTGGATACACAGATTAATTTATTGATTTTTGCTTTACTTTATCAAAGAAAATATGTTAGACTGAGGTCTTCCGACTCTTCCTTTTATATTCAAATACTAAGGATGCACTGACCTAAAATTTTGAATCTGTTATGCTCCACTCGAGTCTCAAGCTGACAATAGTTCAGTGTCACAGCATTTATATAGGTTAACATTAGAAATTATGCTGAGGTACTTGTAATTCAAAATGCACCTTAGGTGAAGTCTATGGTCATTGGACAATATCTAACTTTTTAAGTACAGCTTTAGTTGCTGCCCAACAACTTAAATCATACATTAACACTAGACAACTAAGGCTTCATACAGTATTTAACGTTTCTTTAAAGGATCTTGTTGTTGGCATGGCACCCTGTGTTCTTTTAAAATCAAAATTCTAATAAAATTTCATAGCTTCCGTAGTGCAACAATAGTACAAAATCCTGCTGGAAGCTATAAATCTTGAGACCATTTCTCTAAAACTGTAAGGAGAAAATGTAAAAATGTGTGAAGAACCAGTTTAAAAATTTTTGCAAATTTTGCATGTGTCAGATAGATTAGAAGCAATTTTGAAATAGAAGTTGATGAAATTTTGAAGGGGCCAAATGACCCTCAATCCAAAGTTTTGGGCTTGTAGGGGGGTTGATAGACATACATAGTTTTGGGGTTCATGGCCCTTTCAAGCCCCCTGTTCCACCTACTCTGGTCTCGGTCCCTTCAGTACAACTGTAGAAGCCTGGGTAGCAAATGAGAATGAAATTTGTAAACTGCCTGCATGAGCCAATAAAAACTCCGCCCCTGGCTCTATAATTGGGCGCCTGAATAAATAACCTGATTGAGGGTTAAATGAGGAGGCCATCTCAGTCATACTACAGCCTGGAATATTCTTGATCTGTTATTAGAGACCCTCCTTATTTAATAAACATCCATCATAGTCAGTCATAAAAGTTTTTGTCTGGCCTTAGATGGGTGCCCCAATCAAATGGTGTGTGGTGTTGTGGTCACGTTACCCAGATTTCTATGCAGGAGATTGGGTCCTCCTAGTGAATTCCGGAGATATTTGCCTATGCAATCTTCTTTGGTGGTTTAGTGATGCAGAGTGCATCCAGTAAGAAATACATTCTTTTGATGCGCACCCACTATAGCCAAATTTATAGAATATTGATAATCAATTTGCGTTCTCCTCTCTAAACTTTCCTCTTTCCAATTTCCTTTTTATTTTGCACTAACTAGGCCTTTTGATTTGCCTCCAATCCAGAGATTGCAATACAGCTAAGCGTTGTTGAAGGCCTAACCTCGACGGTCTGAGATCTGGGTCGGTCCAACTCTTAATGTTGGGAAATAGAAAACTGTAGCCTAATCGCATATGTCTTCAACCAGGCAAATGAACTATGTTCAAAATCGGCTGAGGGGATACTTAAATGATTCCTTAAGTTCAAAGCTTTTTGGCTTTGCCTGATTTCATTAATAATCTGCTAGAAAACGCCATGTTCGACAAGAACTAGAAATAGCCAGGTATTCTGCTCCATCTTTTCTAGTGGTTCTAAAGACGGTTAAATTGGGAGAGGGCCAACGGCTAGGAGTATTAAATGTCATAATCCAATTTAATGATCTTCTGATAATGATTAATGGCTCGTACATGGCCTACATGCTCTACGCTACTGACGCGTGATCCAATGAAAGGATTGTGGTACGCTTTCTGTTGTCATTCATTTGTTTGTGTTTGATGTTTCGTTTTTAACTTCCCGTGCCGAGCTGCCGACATGTGTCTATACTCTGTTGTGATTGTTGTGTCAAGCCCTAATGGCAAAGCCACGTACAGACAGTGAAACTTGTAAGTCAGTAGTTCGCTGCAGTAACTGCGTGTAACGTAGTGAGTGTACACATTTTGCTTGTGTTCACGCGATACTTCGTTATCAAATTAATTACTGTGTTGCGCGATACGATGAGATCACTGTCTCGTTAACAGTATTTACACTGTCAAGTCACATGGGGTAAGAATTGCGCGCTGAAAAGCACACTACTTTTTCCTGTATTTGTAATTTAAGTACTATAGTGTTAACATTTACTGCGCCAGAATTGCGCGCGCGTAAGTACGTAAATAATTAAATTTATAGTTATACAGTCTGACATGCGTAATGATTTAGTCGTGTTGTGTTTAGTCATTAGTTCTACTGGTTTAGTTTGTTACTACTTGCTTTGTTAGTTTTTCAACTGGATATTGTAATCGTTTTTTACTTTTAAGTAAAATTAACATAGTACGCGATATTGGTTGTCATAAAAATTACACAGGTCGATGCGTCGTAGGACTAGGAGAGTGAATCTAGCCAAGGACCTTTGTTCATTGGCCATTGCCCTATATTTTAGTTTTAAACGAGAAAAATCAAAAAGCTGAAATCACGTCAATCCCTAAACTCTAAAGTTATAGCTGTCAAATCAGGGTTATAGACTATAGTTACTCCCTAACGAATGATCTCTACAATTGTATACAAGCTGTGCCGAGTGTATTGTGTGCCAACTTACCAGGTCCTGAATTGTTTACTTAGCCTATGTTACATTGTTACAGTACAATCTTTCGAACAGTGCACTATTGTTTTCCGCCTTTGCTTATTATCCATGTTATTATAATTCAGTTATTATTTTTCAATTGTTATTATTCAGTTATCATAACTCGGTGAAATGTTTGTGCTTTGTCAGAAAGAATTAACATTTTGTAGCTAGCAGTCTTTCATGGTCCGATCCCTTAATTAACTTACACTTGCACATTGTTACGTCACGTGACCCACTACGGAAACTTAGCCCACAGACATGCGGTGAAATAATGAAGGTACGGTACTCGGGCAAGGTGTGTGTGTCCGGTGTAGGAAGTAGAGACTACATTTGCTATCGAGGTTACTCTTTCCTATCAGGGTTTATCATTGTTTAATCTTGAAGTATCATTGCCAATCTTTATTGTTTTGAAATGCATGTCGTGATCAAGTACCTTATGATTAAGAGTAACGCTCGGAGCCTCGTACATACTTGTAAATCTTCTTGAACGTGTTGTAAAAGTATGAAACGGTAACTTATCTCCTTATGATCCCTACATTTTGGCTTTCTTGTTCCTAGTTCCACAGAGCACCTTAGCCACTTCATACCAATAGCCGTCTTCTGTGTAATATCGACCGGGTAGCAACCTTCAAAGCTTTTGTCAAAATTCGTAGATAATAATGATATAATTTGCGCACCAGTTATTCGTAATTTCAGCCGAAGAGTAGTCTACAGTATTCGCTAAGCTTGTCACAATTAGTAGTGACTTGTGATCTTTCATTTTGCTATTTTGTTCCTCCTTGGACAAGGCACGTGCCACGCTGTACATTGTCCCGTGACCCTCTAACAAAATGTATTAAACACTTCGTTAAGCATCGGAATTGTACTTTGAGCAGTATTTCCATTTCTTACAGCTCTTACCATTTCTGAATTATTTTTACTATTTTGTGTGATAACAAATTACACATTACCCTGCTTTAATGCGAGCATCTGCTAAACTTTCGGTGCTAACCTCCGTTACGATTTATCATTGTATTGTTTTAAGTGCACTTTTTTCAAATCTAAGAACATGTCTGTTTTAACTGTTGGTGTTGGTTGATGACCAGACGCGATATAATCTTCATCCATGCAATTTACAAACAGTTGTTTTTCTCATTCGATGCAGATAACTAACATTCCTTGATTTAAATGACTAACGTAACATCTCTATCTAGGTATGATTTACAGGGTTTTAATACTCTCACTGGTTTACATATCGGGTAAGTTATCTCATAAATTCCTTTCTCAACCCTTAAAAAGTATAGATCTTTCAACAAATTTGCTACTTAGCACCACGTTGCCCCCTCTCTTACCTAACATACCGTTACAGTGTCTGGAGTTCTTTTGGGAGCGAACAAGTGTACCCGAGGTCCAGCTCACTGGTGTTCCAGCATCAACAATGCTAAGGCATGTGGTATGGGCAGTATGAAATATTGCCGAGATAAGGTTTGGATCGGAAACCACCCTCTTGCTCAGATGACCAATCCTATACCCGAAGACATCGATGATGAGGATGTTGCTGATGACGATGAGTTCTATGCTGAGGAAGCAGAGCCGCTGATAAGGCGCAAGGACTTGTCAGAAAAACAGAAGGCGGAGAAGATGGCCAAGGCTATTGACCCTTACGTAGGACAGTACACCGAACATAAAGTGGGAGGGGTGAGCTATGCTTATGATTTATTTTAACATCCTTGTTATTTCGAGATCAAACAAATCACTTTTGAATTTCCACAATTTTCTCTTTGGCCACGTCCTCCTGCAATCCGGTGATTGTTTCATTACACGTTTCCATGTTTTCAGAACTGTGCACTTTGCGAGCTGGTCGTGAAGGAGCTCGTCTCTAAGTTAAAGGACAATGCCACTGAGGTTTGTACATATCAAAAAATCCCTTAATCTACCCAATTTAATAGATTTGAAACTTTTAAAGCGGAATCTTGTTTACGTTGTCTTTCCCCGTAACTCTACAACTTCTCACTCTCAGACATTCCGGATTACTCAGTGCTTGCTCTGTGAGAACATGTTAAGCTAAACTAAAAATTTTAATTATGTAACGTGAAATGGAAATTATGACGTGAAAATAATTATCGTCACCATCTTAACGCTTATAAATTGTTAAAAAATCGGTGTTTTGTGTACAGTCAACCCAATGTATCATTTGTGCTGTATCAACTTGCTTGGCTTCTGATTCAATGACGTCATTGGTCATAGATTGATTAAATTGACCAGAATACTCAAGGATCGACCGGGATCGCTTTTTCAGCCGGGACCGGGACCGGGACCGGGACCGGGACCGGGATTGGTAAAAATGGCCGGGACCGGGATTTTGCCGGGACCGGGACTGCAACCGGGACCGGGACTGTTACCGGGACCGGGATTGCAACCGGGACCGGGACTGGAAAATTTTTGACTAAATTTTTTGAAATTTTGATTTCCAATTTCAACAATACTTAAATCAAGACTTAGTATGAACAATTTTAGAATTATACAAAAACCGATTAGCCTTGATTGATCATTGAGTGATATCAAAACTAAAACTTTTAATTGAGATATCATCATGACATCATGTACTTACCCAATTTTTCAATTAAGATAACTTCGTACCTGAGTAATAAACACGGGTTGATTTATTTTATTTGACTATTGAACAGGTAGTTAAACTTTTCTTACACGACCCTAACACGACTAGAATACATATAAGCTAGCCTGAACCTGCAGCGGGCTCTGAAAGTGAAAAATTTGAAGAACTATGATAAAAAATGATCATCGAGACTAACAGGAGCTACACAATCGCGACACTGTTACATTCAAGTCCCAAATGTGCATGTTTCTACGCTCGAGAAAAAGCGTATGCAGCTAGGGAACTTTTTATCTTAAACTCGAGGAGAGGTTTAATCGGGGGAGATGAGCATGGATAAGTGCAGATAGTGTCAGACACGGGATTGACACAGATGTGTCTGTGAGTGTAGTGGACAATGAAGATCGCCTGGAATCAGCTTCTTCGGATAACCGTAGATTGACCAAGTTCTCCTAATAACGTGATACGAGAGGCTAGGAGGTAACAAAGTATATGAAAAAATTCTCTCCACAGAGAGTAGACCCTCTTGACTTTTGGCAAAGAAACCACAAATTGTATCCAAACTTTAGTAAGTTTTAGTAAGTTTACCTTTGCCCACCGTCATCTTCTGTGACCAGTGAACATGTGTCAAGGTGGCAAAAATGACAACAGAATACAGCTCAAACCAGACAATGTGGATATGAATTTCTCTGAAATACAATTCAAGAACACTGAACTAGGATAACAATCTAGAATCTCCACCTACGGATTTCCGTTCATCGAATAGCCTGGAGAGAAACCCCAGAAGAGGAATTGGGAGATGACATGCTTACAAATAAAGAATCATGTCGAACAGTAATAGATTAAAAAAACTCCTCATAGCAGCTTCCGAAGACGAGGATAGTGAAATAGAGTTCAGTGAGGGCTCAGATAATTAGGACGACTGACTGTGTCCATGGTAGTGTTCTAAATTTTCAACATACCTCTGTGAACTACTTAATAAATTAAAACTATTGAAGTTAGATATTCCCAAGATCGAATCATAGTTTGATACTGTATGCAGTTTTTTTCAATCGAGTGATTTTCATCTCATTGAATAATTTTGGTTTATCTTACCTCAAGATATCTTCAATGCAAATTTCGAAATTCAGTAAAAATTAAAATTAAAGTTCAAAATTCAATACAAAATCCCGGTCAAAATCCCGGTAAATTTCTCGATTTTGACCGGGACCGGGATTCCAAAAATTGGCCGATTTTGGCCGGGACCGGGATTTCACCGGGATCCCGGTCGATCCCTGAGAATACTTTATCAACTCAAAATTAATTTTGAAAATAAATCAAAAAATGTTCTTTTCTATATTTTAAAGATTTTTTCTCTCCCAGGTTATATATTTCAGCAGTTTACAATCTCAATCACTGTCACACTAACAACTCCTTGTTCCTTAGGAACAACTGATTGAAGACATGGACAAGCTTTGTGACCTGGTGCCCGGTCACTTGTCCGACAGTTGTCGTCAGTTCGTCGACGAGTACGGTAAGGAATTTTGGGAGGCTTTCATTGCAAACGTCGATACTCGCCAAATCTGCTCTTACATTGGACTTTGCTCTCAGGTTTGTTCGGGGCTCTGCTTTAAACTTAAGTACATCTCATTTAGATTGTAGCCTATAGCCTTATTAGATCAGATACTTATATATTATTTATTGCCTGATATTAGTCAGTTTCTAACTTACTAGTTAGTAGCCATTGAATTAGTTAGAAAATCAAAAGTAATTCACAAAGCACAGTTTCTGCTAAGTGGTTATACCAACCATTAATTTTGCAGGAGTTCTTGTCTATTGTCAAACAGAATAACGTTATGGCAAACTTCCTTGCAAAAAATGTGGAGGGGATAGGCTGCGACACTTGCACTGCTGTCATGGGACTTGTACAGAAGGAAGTTCTTGCAAACGAGGTTTGCTAGGTTGCTTGCTCCTTTTGCTTGTTATGATTTTAATTGCAATATAAGCAAAATAAGCAAATTAGATGATTTCACGTTTGACGTTTTTAGGTTTTCACGTCTGCCCCCTCAGAAAATGATCGAATCGCTATTGGATCAAACTTGCACCATACTCCCAATCGATCAACAAACTTGTGATGACACTGTCAATGGAATGTTTGAGGCTCTTGTCAATCTTTTTGAGTCCTACAAACCTGATGAGGTATTATCTTTGTGTGTTAACTTTTACATAATTCTATCGTTGACTTCCTTAATAAGGGATACTGATGAACTGACCTACTGAAATAAAATTGCTCACACTATTTGCAAAGTACAAAATCTCACTGTCCCATTACACAGCTGTGCCAGATGTTGGGTCTGTGTCAGAGCATGATGGACACTCTTATCGGATTGGGACCTGTCCAGATGGGCCAGGTAGGTCAGACCGGACCTGCCGCTCCTAACGCAATCCTTGGCAAGGACAACTCCTGTCAGAACGGACCTAGCTATTGGTGTGCTAGCCCTGAAAATGCCAGAGAGTGCAAGGTAATTACAGTACTTATCCACAGTAATTACAGTACATTACAGTACTTATCGCACATAACAGCACGATTTATTGCTATTACAGTTAGTGTACTACAATACTTCATTGTAATCGAACTTTTTAATTGGCCGATTCATTGAGGGAATCGTCAAGTCCTTATAATTATTTATGTTTAATTATCATCATTTCTGGGGCGTCATTTTGAATTACGTTTTTACTCGTCCATTTTCAGATCTAACTTAAATATATCCCTTATCAGATGGAAGAATACTGCAAGAGGGAATCCCCGATCGTCTTCTAAATGATGCGCTGACATATTGAATCAGAGTCTTGACAATTTTTCATTTAATATTGATCGTAATCCTTGAATACTAAAAAAGGGCTAAAAGAAGATGAAGAAGTTTCTTTCAAACTAAATGTTTATAAGAACGTGTTTTTGGGGAATTTAAAAAAGCGATGATATTTTTTACTGAAAACTATTATGCTGTTTAGTAGAGGTTCAAGAAAAATGATTTGTAAATCTATAGTTATGGACAAATGAAAATGTGGGAGTACAAGTTTTATAGATAAAAGAAAACAACAAAACATAAACTTCACAGCATGTGTGCATTGAACAGCTAGAGTTTCAGATTTTCTAATCAATTTATCCACCAGATATAGATATTGTGCTTCATTGCATAGTTTAGTGGAAATATGCTTATTAAGTCAAAGATCGTAGGTTTTATGCCATGTTCAAAATTCAAATACTTGAGAAAATCGTATAGCAAATATGAACTTCCTTTCATATTGATAATAACTTGATTTGGCTCAGCCAGCTATATGTTCAAAATTACTATAGATCTCATGTATTTTTATAATAATTTTTACGTTGATTAGTTTTCAGAAAATGGAACAAAAAGAGTTTTATATTGCAAAATTTGACAATATTTTTAGATTTTCGATCAAAATTGTGTTGTTGCTTATATGTCCTTTTTTATTTATGTTCACTTGGCCAAAAATGAAAATATTCGAACGGATCATCTACTAATTAACAAAAGCCGGGCACTAAAGCATAACCCCAAATTCAGCTGCCATTGACGACATTAATCATAATTATGGTGCTTTCATTGCAGATACGACACCTGTTAAATGTTCATTTTTAATCATTAAGCCAAACAACAGATCTTTGAACATTGAAGCTCGAACAGATATTAGGGTGACAGCAACCAGTAACCATATAGACATATGAGCTGAAAATGTTTGAACTTCGAGACCGTTCTCAATCCAAATAACTATTTAACTTTAAGCTAGATGAGGAGGACGTAAAATAACTGCCAGACCATCAGGTATCCCATTAGAAATCAAGATTAGAGTTTCTGGCAAAAGTCAAATTTAAACTGACTCCAGCCCTTCTCTGAATCCAAAACGAGTGGTAGTGGCAGTGCCACTTTTGGTTGAAATCAAGCTGCCAGTGCCAGTTCTTGGCGTCGTGAGAGGAATCCTAATGGCAAATGGCGATGCACTCTCTCTGCTTTGACGACTTTGGGCCTGGCTTTTCGGCAAGTCTGAGTATTGAAACAGCCGTCTTGCACAATCCTTTACTGCTTGAATAAATATGTCGTTGTAAAGAACTGGGTTTATCACAGAGTTAATTGGTAAGAAAACTATAGAAATGAGCGAGTAGTAGGGAGTGGCAACAAGAATCTCAGCTGAATGAAGGCAAGATACCACGGTTAAAGGCAGCCAGCAGATTAAGTCCGTCGCTATGATCAAGGATATCTTTCGCTGCAGCTTCTTGTTCCTCTTCTGAATCCTTTCTTTCATGGGAGTTTTTTCCCTCGTGAGAACATGCGAATTTTCCCTTGTATTTGCATTGATAAAGATGTAGCATGCAGAGATGATTCCTAGCAAAATCATGTTTACTATAAGAATAAGCCAGGCATAGCTTTTTTGGGGATCACCGGCTTTTACGAAAAATTTAAAGAGACAAACACCTTCGTTGCCATAGAAATTAAGTTTCTTTCGACCAATCGCATTGTCCACATAATCGTGTGAAAACATGTCATCAACGAGATCATTTATTACTCTCCACTTGAGGTCCTTTTCTTTTACCTTACCATAGTACTCTTGTAAGATGTTCAGGTGGATATTTTTGCCAGGACTTCCAATGAAAAGTCTCACCAAGGGATCATATGTCATTCCATTGACAAAAAAGTCCTCCAGTGGAGGCATCAGTGGTGTCCATGCTATTGCTAGCGACACAGCAACGATTGTTACGGCGTTAAGAGCAATCTTTGAAATAGAAATTCTAGAAACATTCTTACTTATTTTGACACCGTTACTTATAGAGATCGCCCTTGCTAGACCAAGAACTGTCACAGAGCTGAGGGAGACCTCATGGCCAATAGTGCTGACGACACCCAATAGAGAACAATGTGAGCTCGATAGCCAGCTAACCTGGTTTCTACAGTACCTGCCACGATAGATTATTGAGTCCATAACCGCAATTTGTAGCAAGTAGACTCCAACCAATAAATCTCCTAAATTTATGAGCAGTATAAACAATTTATTATATAGGGCGCCAACAGACATTTTCCAACCGAATCTTGAGACACATCTAGTAATTGAAGCAATGTTCAGAGTGGTTGCCAGCAGTGCCAGAAGCCAGCACATAAACTTGAGGATGCTGCTTTGTAAAATATCTCTCCCACATTCTGAGTTGCATTCGTCAGAAGAGTCCGAACAATCGATTTTTCCATCGCATTTTTCCGAAATGGGAATGAGCTGCATCTTTGAATCGCACATGTGGACGTTCGTACAATGCTGTTCGTCAGAACCATCACCACATTCGTCTATAAGATTACAGACCTGATCATATCTGATACAAAAACCATTGTCACAGAGGAAGTAGTTGTTTTTGTAACCTTCACGTGACTTTGTTACGAAGGACAGATATGTGTTGTCGGCAACTGTAAAGATTCTATTGGAGTATTGTCCTGGACACGAATTGTACTTGATCTTGTTTCTGATCGGGCAAATTGAGTTTGTGCATAATCCTGCACAACTCAATATCACGTAAATTTCTCCGAATGTATAATCACAGTTGATTTTTCTATCAGGGATAATAATTGACAAATCCTTAATTCCAAAGACTTTCATTCCTATCGAACCGAGGTCATGATGTATACAACTATTGGTATCTTTCTGTAAGCTCTCAAGTCCAGGCAAACAATAAAACAGCAATTTTTCAACTTTATCTGATTTCTCGAAAGTCATAACTGCTTTGTCGAGTGTGGGAAGGGCTAACTGTGATTTGTCGCACATACTTTTTTCGTTGCCACAGGAACCGAGGCCATCACATAGGTCTTGAAACTGTACGAATGCATTCTGTTGATGGCTACAAAGAAACACCTCCCCACAGGAAACTTTGTCTGACGCAACAAATCTTTGTGTACGTCCCTCTCCACAGCTCGGCCAAATATCCTGCTCATCTAACCCATCAAGACAGTCCTCCACTCCGTCTTTAAGCCAGGCTAAGGGGATTCTCAGGGCACTTTTGTGTATGTATGCTCGGTAACATTTCTTGTCGGCCATGGACCGACAGATGGATAAATTCTCGTCAGTGCCATCAGGACAGTCTCTGATTAGGTCACACAGTTGGTGTTTGTGGAGGCTACAGGTGAGAGACGCTTGGTCTTCCAAACAAACTTGATCCATTCCGTTGTCACACAGCGCCGGAATTTCAGCCTGACCATGGCACACAAAGAATTTTGAAACCGTAGACCGAAAGCCATTGATAGGACAAACCACCCTCGACCGACTCTGGTCCGTGCAATTCGTTTGGTCTATAAAGTTGGCGCACAGAGGGATTAATGACTTGTCCTTCCAGGGGGCAGTACATCTCGTCCTATTGGTGATGGGAATGAAAGGTAATGGCGATGCTTCGTACTTTTCGCATTTGTCTTCAGCTAACAACGACTTTGGATCAGGGCAGCCACTCTCCTCCTCATTATTCGGACACAAGTAAGATGATAAACCGTCACATATATCACTTGGTTTGACATAAACAAGATTACCATCATATCCCATACAGTAAGCTCCATAGACGAGCCCTTCGCAGATAGCTTCATCCTCGCACCTGTAATGAACATCACATTTTCCGTTGCACAGTTTGGACTTGGGAGCAATAATACCGGTGGGAAGCTCTATCATAGTGGAACAAAGTTCCTCAGGTAGTTCCAGATCGTGACAATCTTCATTTTTGTTTTGACACTGCTTGCGACCACACGCTGTTTTCTTACTACAAAGTTCGGTAGCCGATACAAGCCGATAAGAGTTCGTAACAAGTGAGTGTCCCCTGAGCGGTTTATTATCTGCGGAGGCCGTGCAGATGAAATCGTCACAAATTGCAGGATTGTTGATGCTGGCAGTTGATCTATGCGCAGTCGAAACATCTCTACTTCCACAACTCTGATAAAAATGAGGATCGTTCTCACAAATAGTGCTCAGAGCAATGTATTGTTCTGGTGAATAAACGACAGAGGTGTACAAGGTTTTGGAGAAGGGACATTGCAGGATTGTTGTGCCAAAATCCTCTAAACATACCTTTTTTAGAAAGTTGTCTTTTTCCACTACCGGGCAATTTTCTGAAAAAGGCCCACATAGCAGTAAAATTGTGTCCTTATTGCCGATTCGCTTTTTAAGTCTATCGACCTTGGCCTTGTTGACTTTAGTGAGTCTAAAAGTAGGAACATTTTCGCCATCTGTTTCATTCGTGTCGACCGTGCAGGAAAGTTCATCTAATGTGAACAAGGCAGTTCCCACATCGACGAAACGGAGTGGCTTTGGGAAATAATCGATAGCAAATTGGAAGCCCATGTTTTTACACATGTGGTCCAAGAGACATCTGCTTGTGCTGGTGTTATCAGCACCCCACCCTTCCTGCTGCATGTCTGTCACAACTACACCGCTGGCACTGCCGTAACGCACCGCCAACAGACCAAGTCCGTTTTTGGAGTCGGACCCGTTGCTCCTCACCAGTGAGAAGGTTGGTTTGCCTGAGTAGGATTCTCGTTTTATAGTGTGAATTCAGTATACCACAGATAATCACACTTGCAGTGTATGTACTATGCAGACTGTTATATGATTGTTGATGCATGGGATTTATTTACAATTACGTTGATGGAGCAAATATCATTGGAAAAATTATATCAACCACTATGTCAATGGTCAAGGCCAAAAATCCAACATTATTTACACTTTTTGTACCGATCTCTTGACCGGGAGGAACATATAATTTAGGTAAAAATCAGTGCACTTACTTATGAAAGCAGATGAAAGAGGAATAACGAACAGCAACAGATGTACCACTAAAGTTTTCATTTGCTCTTTCTAAACAGAAACTACTTACTGATAGTTATGCTATTGTAGGTCTTATTCTTAACTGAATATTGCACGAATCCTAATCTAATTACACATTCTATCGGATTAATCACATAATTTAAAGTTTTTTTGCTCGCACGAGACGATCACTAGCAAATGAAGTTGAAGACATTAACTTTAAGTCATACATAAGGAACTGCATCACTATCAGTATCACCCTGTCTGTAAGGTCTATTGAAAGAAGATGCTGTGGAAACAAAGCCTTATTTATAAGCAACTTAGGAAAATAGTGCAAAGACACTGGACAATCTTGATCTTCACCATTGTGCAGTGGTAGTAGGTACAACTTAGTGGAAACAAAACTGACAAACATTTTTTTTTCATCCAATTTTGGATGTTTTATTGTTTCCCACAACTATAAGTGCTTAAGTGATATTGATAAACATCGAAGTCAGCAAATGAGTCCTCTACTGCTAAGAAAACAAAACAAAAGAGCAAAACCGAAATTGCCATAAATAGTGCACCTTTTAAGTTCTTTTATTGTTTTACTTTTCCATGGGTAATTGGATAAAAGGAAGATTTTATCGCGTTACCGATCTATTTTCAGCTTACATTCATAGTTCCTTCTGAAAAAAGAACAAAGTCTAGTCACTTGTGCAGCGCACCAAATTTCGAATCACGAATTTAACGGACGATGCGTGAGGGCGCGTGATGACCGCGACAGTTTACAGCTTTAATATAATGGGCCAGGGGCCGATCACATATGACGTCATCAAACTTTTCGCGTCTTTTACCCCCGTCCCCCTCTGTCATCATTCGTCATCTGCATCGTGCATCAAGACAAATTTCATGGTAGAGGTAATGTACCACCACCATAATGGTGTCATCACAGTTGGGACCACCATTTTCATGTCCATCACCATGTCAAGATACTTTGATTTTTGGGTTTTAGTTGCCATTCATTTTGATCAAAAATTTATTAAGAACACAGTACATAGTTCCAAGACTGTGTGATGCACTACGATAGTATTAGTAACAGCAACTCCTCTAAGTCATCAGACAGCTCCCTTAAGATCCCCTAGGTATATGTAGTTGATAGTTCCTCACTCTCTTCTGGTCACAGTCTTTCTCTGACATAAGGCTCTATTAAGCCACGCTTTAAAAAAGCTTCGGAGAATTAAATTAACGGCGAAATTTCACTGTCACGGCCATCACTTGCTCTCAGTCTCAAGCATTTCAGGCCTGGCGAAATGAAGTTCGAAGAAATTCTATAGACGCACACCGCCGGTTATTAATATTAATTTAACTTGACCTTCAACACATTGAACAAAACCCCTCATGTAGAATCTGTGATCTCCAGTTCAAGCAGCCCAAAAAGGTTTTACACCCTAAGACATTCACCAATGAAGTAAAGCTCGGTAGAAAATTAGAAATGAACCATATTATTGTCTACAGCTTATATTATACCATATACAATTTTACCTCATGTTTTAATGCAAAAATTAACTTGAAAATTGTCCTTCGCACAGTTACATGCAAAATTATGATTAAAATCATTGAAAAATAATAAAAATTCTTTTAAAAATCTCCAAAAAATTGTCGATTTTTGATGACATCATCATTAGCAAAAACCCGTCTCCCCCAGGTGCTGGCATCATATGTGAACGACCCCTTATCGACCTACAAATCACGGATTGTTTATCCTATCATGCATTAAACNTACTTCACCTCTCATGCTATTCCGTTATACAACTACA
>JH156160.1:248324-273604 GCA_000226015.1 Mnemiopsis leidyi
CCCTTATCGACCTACAAATCACGGATTGTTTATCCTATCATGCATTAAAACATACTTCACCTCTCATGCTATTCCGTTATAACAACTACAAGTAAAATTGCCCGCGCCGACAAACGTATCAAGCAGTAAATTATTCGAAGCGTCATTCAATTTCTTGCCTGGGTACCTCAGTCCTTATTCTCTAGGAGGGAAATGTAGAGACAGAGCCACCCAGCGCCCCGTAATGAATTTCAAGCTCATGCTGAACGACACTTATTCTGTTTATGCCGTTATCTGTATCATGGCTTAAATTATGGCATGAATTTACTTTTTAAGAACCATGTAAAGAAGTCAATTGGTAGTAAATCACCGAGGCCTGAACTATTGATTTGAAAGTAATGTTTTTCCAAACGAAGATCATATCAATGAGACGCGAACTTCATTGCCTAGTTTTCATGTGATGTCTCATTACATGTGATAACGTGTTAATCCTCCTACCTCGCCCTAAAGTCTAATGACTAAAACTTGGATAACTTCGCAAACATCAGAAATCCATAAACAGTGACAGTTCATGCTGATAGAGTTTGTTTATTTTCAGCTTTAGTTTATCAAAAGCAATCTTAATAGACACTATAGCTGGGCTTAAAGCTCCTATCGAAATGTTACAGATAGGCTTTGTTAGTTTGTTGGTTCTTGGTGCGGTGTGCTCAAGTTCGAATGTCGACTCCTCTTCGGGGATAAGAAACGGAAATTGGGGACATATAACCTTTATGGTCAACCCATCCAAATGTTTGAGCACTTATTTCAACTCCCGATATAACTACAACCAGCTCTATACCGCCCAATGTCACCCTGATATCACGTTTGAAACTGATCAACTTGATTGGAGGTGAGTAGATTAATGATTATAAATAAATTGAAAAATTATGAATTGTAACTGTAACAATAACTAGAAAATAGCATTTATTGATGTTTGAATGGTAAAAAAATTAAAATTAGGCCGCCGACCCGCCCTTGTCATGTCTGATAAGGTCATATCATGTTTGCTAAGGTATTTCTATCAGATATGACGCAAACACACATCAGCTGCAAAATAAAGGACTTACCAAGAAATTTGGAACTCCTTACTGCTTAGCCACGGAGGCTTTCACTTGGAACGCTAAACTTTACGTGGTGCCCTGCAAGGCAAACAACCACTTCAAGTTCCTGATACGTGAGGAGTTCAGTGGTTCTGCTCTGCAGTTTGTTGCGGAGGCTGATCAGCGGTACTGTGTCGAGTTTTATGGAACGTACGCCAAACACTCAACTCACACCAGTCATGGCATTCTTTACAACTGTCAGTCGTGGTCATCCAGTTCGGAGCAGTGGACAAATTTCTATTTTCGGTCTGCTTACAACGGTGAGTCAAGTTTTCTTTTCTAAATCTAAGGATCACTATCTGCTTGAAAGACAAGTTTTGAGTATTGAACCGTGGAAAAATTACAAAAACTTTTATTATCCCTGATTAGCCATACAGCATACTCATAATCATATTAATAAGGATGCCTCTTGGATACTACCTCAGGTAGTATCCAATTATAGTACCTGGATATAGATACAAAACCTATCGTATGTATTACCTAGATAACACGATTTGCACTTTGCAGAAAGCTATAGCCACAGGGCACTAGTTGGAGATAAATGAATACACGACACTTACAGGACCGGTATTACAGCCAATAGAAGATCCGAATCTTGCAAACGGTAACTGGGGCTCTCTGAAAGTTCGGACTACGGGACGATGCTGGGCCGTCGAGGCGGTCCACCTGAAGGTCCAGACACGTCCGTGTCTGGAGTCGGACGAGGCCGCTAAGTTTAGATACGTAGCGACCACGGGGGAGCTCAAGAACTGGAAGTATCCTGAGAGTTCCGGAGGGAAGGGGTGTGTCACACGCAGTGGGACCAGTCAGCTGTATGTTACCCGCTGTACTGGCTCGCCGGAACAAAAGTTCATCGTCAAAAACGGTGAGAATAGTTTTAGGCACTTTAATTTTATGAGTATGACTATGACTGCATGAAGCATACAGCATATGGCAAAACTAAATACTGAATACCACACTTTTGCGTTTTGATAATGAAACTTATTTTAAAATGTTACAAGTTTCTCGTCTAAATAATGATTTTGTAATTTCTCAGGCATGATGTTTACTGGGGTTTTCCAACAGATCCAACTGTTTTCTAACCAGTACTATTGCCTTGAAGATCTGTACAGACACGGCACAGTTTACCCCCGAAGGTGTCACTCTGCCATCACGACGTCTAGTAATCAGTTCTTCCAGTTTCTTTTCTGGAAATCTTCTGTACACTGTCCCGCTGGAAAGATCCCGTCTGAAAGTAACACATGTGAAAACTGTCCAGCTGGTACATTTAACCCATCAGCTGGAGCTGTGACGTGTCAGACCTGTCCAGCAGGGAAAACCAGCCCAGCTGGGTCGACCTCCTGCTCCTTCATCAACACCTGTCCTGCCGGATCGTACATGAACACCGACACCGGGGTGTGTCACCACTGTCCCAGGAACTCTTACACCAACACCGCTGGGAGTACCTCCTGCATTGCTTGCCCCGCTGGGACACACACTACTGGGACTGGGTCTACACATTGCACTCCAAATCAGAGATGCCCAGCTGGCTCATTCTTGAACGGAGCTGCGGGATGCACCCCTTGTCCCATCAACACTTACTCCATACAGTTCAACTCAGAAACGTGCACGTCCTGCCCCAAAGGATTCTTTACCAAGACAACAGGGTCTACTGCTTGCATTAGGAGAACATTTTGCGGTCCAGGAAAGTTCCACAATGGTCAAGTCTGTCAGAAGTG
This sequence comes from Mnemiopsis leidyi, assembly GCA_000226015.1. NCBI lineage: Eukaryota > Metazoa > Ctenophora > Tentaculata > Lobata > Bolinopsidae > Mnemiopsis > Mnemiopsis leidyi. Next base: position 251,161 of record JH156160.1, read on the forward strand.
TCCCAGAAATACCTACGACAACTCAGTGGGAAACACAGAATGCACACCGTGTCCTCAAGGACATGAAACAAAGTCTACCGGAGCGACCCGGTGCACCAGGAAGAACAACTGTCAAGCTGGTTCCTTCTGGAGTGAGACTGAAAACAGCTGCACCCCCTGTCCCAAAAACACCTACACAGACAGAGCGCACCAGGTGGTCTGCAAGAAGTGTCCAGAAGGGAAAGGAACCAAGACGACAGGGTCTACCGAGTGTGTAAAGCTGAACTACTGTCAGCCCGGCAAGTTTCACAACGGTAAGAAGTGTGTTGACTGTCCGGTGAACACCTACACGGACGAAGTGGGATCCTGGCAGTGTGAAGTGTGTCCTCACGGCAAGATGACAGACCGAGCTGGATCTACTTCCTGCAGGAGCATAGTTCCCAGAGACTGCACCCCTGGCAACTACTTCAACGGGAAGGTGTGTCTGGACTGCCCGAAGAACACCTACAGCGACCAACGTGGCGAGAGCCGGTGTAAAGATTGTGCTGCTGGATATGAAACTGAAACCACCGGGTCAACCTATTGCACAGAAAAGACTGACATCGACGTCATTGCTACCTCCGCGGAGGAGACCAGGAGATGCACTAGAGGTCAGGCGAAACCAGCTTGTCTGCTGAGGTGCAGGTTCCGTACCAGCACAGGAATCAAGCTGAAGGACAAAGCCAATGTTACTTTCTACAAGCTCGTCGGAACAGATTGGCAGAGTATCGGCCCTCTAGCCTACAACAAGAAGGCTGACTGGTTCAACGTAAAGGTGGCTGAGCGTCCTGATTCCTCCAACGCGGGTATCTTCAAGTGCGTCGCTAGGTATGGGGAGGTGACCGGCTTTGCGAGAATCAGGGTCGTTGTTGGATAAACATTGTGATTGACCATATTTTAGCTTCAAGTAAAATGTCGTATAGAAGTCTGTTTTATTGATCATTTGATTGTTGCCTGAAATTTTCATGATTTAGTAGTAGGTAGTTTTGATGCAGTACGTAATTTTGCACTTAAAACTTTGAACTGAATCAACATGCGAAAATGTTATATCATAAAAATAAACTGATTTGAAACTTTAATTTTGATAATTGAAATTATGATTTGAATGAATCTTTAAAAAAGACACTACTCAATATCATTAGTCATTATCGATGTATGAAAAATCTGACACACATTTTGCTATTTATTTCATTTTTGGACAACATACAGCCTTACTCATACTGGCTGATGCTTAAGAACCAATTATGACCAGCAGATTCATAGGCAAAATGCATTACTCTGAGCCATATAGGCATGCTCCATTTCTTAAGAGGAGTTCCTAGAAAAGACCAAAATGATTTAAACTGCAGTTAAGATGAGAAATATGATCACAGTTTCATTAGCCATGTATACAATTGAAGCCGGGTGACATACCACAACACCGATAAGCCATCGATCATAACACGTGACTTCAAGTAATAAATCAAATTCTATAAATATTTCACGAAGGTGAGAATACTTGATGCATCAAATGAAGATTTTATTTCTGTATTAATGAACGTGAACGATTAGTATACAAAAGGTTTAGCCGGGAAAGCGGACCAACTGATCCTAACTCAGTATCCAATCGTCATTGCTTATTGCTTACGTGCACCAAAGGGTCCACGGGAGCATGGTCTCTGAACTGAAACTTGTTAATTGTTATTGAGCATCATTTTCTTTTTGTTCCAATTGAAATTGTGGAATTTATTCTCACCATGTGGCTGTATGAAAATTTTATCGATTCGGTGATTATGTATATGGCCATATCGGTAATCGGTATAATTATATCGACTGTCGAGATTAAACTTAAAGTACCTTCGAATTTCAAAATGTGGTGATACCTGTAATTGAATAAGTCGTTCGGACTGAAAGAGAATTTGACAAAAATATATTCGTCCAAAAATTTTTTGATTAAGCTGCTGTGCTAAAACTGCGCCCTCTTCTCTATCATATATAATATCTAATTCCCAGAAGACCAGAAGTCAAGTCACATGGTCAACGAGACTGCAGCTTATTTAATGACTCCTAATGGCAGACATTTGGCTCGAGTGTTAGATCGTCGCACGAGAGACCTACCAAACTTTTACCGAGCAAGTAAATTGGTTTACAATTGAATTAGGACCGAGCGGACTGTGAAAACGGCGAACGGAGCTGGCAAGGACCCCCAGTTAGGACCGACCTCGGAACCCCAGTTAGCAGGTTGTACGTTATCTTATCGCGGTGGAGTATCGCGGCTATCAGGTTCAACCTCATTAATTGATGTTCCGTTTTCATCATTGGTGTTTTGTATGATGTTCAAATTGGGTAATTTTCGAAAAAAATAATAAACTATTATACATCACTATTCATGGCCACGAAGCTTAAACGGTTAAACATAATATTCACTTGGCCTAATTGTTGCTTCAATATTAGTATTGTTTGATTTTGTTACGTTTTACCGGAATATGAACTTTGGTAATATAATACTGAAAATTTCTCAGCAGTGCTATCTTAACTCATTAAAAGGTGGTGTGTTTTTTGTGAAGTTATGTCAAACAGTGATGGTTTTGATCGGACGCAGAAAAAGGTAACATAATCCAGCTTGAGAAAGCATCTCACTTTACAAACACTTCACTTTACAGAAGCAACAACTTGCTTTTAGCTGCTTGTGCTCGTGTTTCCTAAAATATTCTTCATGTTTTCTGATTTAATGTGCCTAAAAATTTACTCAAAGCGTTTGTTGACAAACATATTCTACCCGCACTATCTGTTTCAACTGAAGAATGGATTTTGATAACATAACTTGCAACCTTATCACGGAGGAAATCTTCTTTTCCCAAACTGATGAGGATGAACTAGAGTTAGACCATGTTGACATAGATGATGAGAAGATAGATGTAAGATTGAATCTTTAAGATTCGGAACAAAAAATTATAAGCTGCATCAAATAATTTATAACTATAACCGCATTTGCATGATCAATACTAAAATTGCGACTAAAAGATCGGGATTGTTTTACAGAAGTACGACGATACAACCAGAAGAAGATCATCCTTGTTAGATGGTGGAGCCAGAAGACGATCATCTGCTCTTGAAGCTAAAGGATTTCCAAGTCAGTAATGTGAAATATCAACCATGTAACAGTTTGCTGTTTGCAGCCTTCTGCATATGAAAAACGTTCTTTTGATTATTAATTTGACCTTGCAGCTTTGTCGAGCTGTTGTTGATGTTCTTTTCTATTGCTGTGTTTAACATTTCATTAACACCGCAGCGATTACCGACCCAAATTCTGATGGTCTTGATGATAAGTATGAGTTACAGAGAGCTGCGGTTCCCCGGGTAAGTTTTATTACAATTTCTGTATACTGAACAACAACAGATTTTTGTGAGATCGAAGTTATATGTGTAAATCAGCATCTCAACAATGATCGTTGTATCAATAATTTGTAGATGTATTCTTAAATGAACGTATGACGTAGTTTGTCTTTGTTGTCGTTAATCTTGTCAACGTACTCAACGTACTCAAACGGAACATTATTGCAGGTGTTTGGATTCCCGATATCAATCCCGTTCATAATCTCAAACGAGTTTTGTGAACGCTTTTCCTACTATGGGATGAGAAGTAAGGATAGTTTGTTCATAAAAGTATATTTTGAATATATTATAGCATAAGCGGCGAATAATAAAACCGCAGATTAAATCTTCCAGTTCCAGCTCTGTTTAAAAGACTGACCCAAAACTCCTTGGTTTCATGAGTTTATGGGTCTTTTCAGCTATTCTGACGATATACTTCACGAAGAAGCTATTAATGGCAGACGAGACAGCAACTCTTTGGTTTCATGAGTTTATGGGACTTTGTTATGCCACACCACTTCTCGGTGCAATCATTGCAGATGTCTTCATTGGAAAGTTTAAGTAAGTACAACCACTAGGGTGAGATGTCATAATATCATGATTTAGAATGATATATCACGTTATCAGGGAAATTGTGTGCTATGACGATGCAATTTACTAGTGTTAGGATATCTTTTACTAGTGACCCCTCAGGACGATTTTCTTCATGTCTCTGATATACGTCTTGGGAAATGCGGTGATGGCCCTTTCGGCGATGGGAAAATTGAGCGTTTTTCAAGCATCCTCAAGCTTTGATGCTGAGACAGGCTACTACAACTACATGCCTGAGGTTTGGGGTCCACTCTTGGCTCTCCATCTCATCGCTCTTGGGACTGGGGGTATTAAACCTTGCGTTTCCAGCTTTGGAGGGGACCAGTTTAAAGCTTCTGAGGTAATAAGCTGTAATTCGAATGTTCTTGTTAGCGTAGATAACTGGAAGTGATATAGCGGACAGATAAATTAACAAGATGAGGTGCATAATTCACAAACATGAAGCTTTTTCTTCAAGGGTGTGCAATTACGACGTTTCTTCTCCATGTTCTACTTCTCCATAAACGCAGGAAGTGTTCTAGCCACTGCCCTCACCCCTGAACTTCGAGGTAAGTTCTCGATTTCTAAACTTTGAATAGAGGGATATTTTATGCAGCACTCTTATCTAGAATAAATTGTACAATGTGTAATAGCCTCTGCGAGAGGATAAACCATTTTTTCTTATGGTTTTGGTACTGATAAACTGAAAACAAGGAATGGTACACTTTTAATGCATCGGCGATAAATGAATTGATTTATTAAAGTAAGACCCCGTGCATTTCTCCAGGTATGAAGTGTATGGGTGAAGAGACTTGTTACCCACTGGCTTTCGGAGTTCCAGCTATATTCATGGTTCTTGCTACGATAGCCTTTCTGATTGCCAGTAAATGGTACGTTAAAATTCCTCCACTTGGAAATCCTATCATCGATGTTGCTAAAGTCACATGGGTAATTAGAATTAGCGATATTTTTTTTCTAGAAATTCTGAATCAAACAATTTTCGTTCAAATATTCAGCACAGTCCTCGCTGTAAATGGATTTAAAATATTCTGAAAGTCTTAGGCTAAGAAATTTGAATTTTCAGACAACGTTCTTTGGTAAAGAGTCCCCCAACAAACTGTACGGGGTTAGTTAAAAATCTTCGTTTACCTACATTACTCTAGATTTCATTTCTTAGATTTCATTAGAGTTCGATAATTGGATCAATTAGTAGCCACTCTTAGTGATTTGTTCATTACTTGGATATGGTGCGAGGTTTCACGAATAAACACGGAATCGTTTTTACACATTACATATTACAACATAACTTAAGATTCAGGTGTTAGAATTATCGGTTATCTAGTTGCATGAGAAAGTAGTTTGTGATATCCGATAGGAGAAAAAGGTGGGAGAGACAAAACAAATTTATCGAATACTGGCAGTTTTCATCCCCTTTCCTTTCTTCTGGGCCCTGTTCGATCAGCAAAGCCTGTTCGATGGGTTATCCAAGCTGACAGAATGAACGGGAATATCGTAAGTACTTGAAAACAATATTTCAATTACAAATTACAGTCAATGATAACAGACAAGTTACTGTCATTCCTTGATCATGCTTCACGGTATCTTAAACAAGAGCCAAGCCAAATATGTCTGTTTCTTTTAACGCTCCAAACACTCAATTACAGGGGTCGTTTGAAATCAAGCCAGATCAAATGCAAGTAATCAATCCAGCGTTTGTCATGTGCCTTATACCCTTTTTCGAGATAGTTGTATACCCGCTTATGAAGAAGATTGGCTTGCCCACCAGGTAAGAAGTTAAATGTTATGGTGTAATGGACTATGAGAATATCTTTTCGTTATTCGTGTTGGTTGTACTTGTACTCATGTGGACAGACGAACCTACCCGATCTGAATATATTGTGTCGCTATAATTATAGTGTGATTTTAAACAACATGATTTCAGCCCAGCATTTAGAATGGTGATGGGAATGTTTGTAGCAGCTTTAGCGTTTATTGTTTGTGCCTTTGTCGAACTTGCAATGGAGGTGAGACATAATTATTGGCGACTTTTTAACATCTGACCCTTTGTGAGCTTAATTTTTCAGCTTCATTTTTCAGCCAAACTTAAATAAACTTTGCAATAGACTGATCATTTGGAAGTACTGCACTGGGAATCATTATTCGTACTAAACATTGTAAAATTACCATTATACTTTAATACCAAATACACTAAATACTTCAGTACTTTAAACTTCCTCAGCAACGTGTTGACGCTTGGAACAGTGCTCATCCCAACGATCTGAAAGACCTCAGCTCTATGGATAAAATGGACCAACTTCATGTCCTGGCCATGGTACCGCAGATCTTCCTCATAACCTGTGCTGAGATACTCTGTTCTATCACTGTCCTCGAGTTTGCTTATGCTTATGTGAGTTCGGTTGTCCTACAATTCCGCTTCGGAAACGATTGTGGAGATAAAAGTGAATACCTGCAACTTGCAAGTGATCGAAAATACAAAATTTTGAAAGCAATAAATATAGCTGATAATAGAAGAGATTTTATCGTGAATCCTATAATTTAGTAGTTTCGCTAATTAACCGCTATTAAAACCACCCTGCAGACCCCACCCTCAATGAAGTCTGTATGCCAATCAATGATGCTCTTAACCTCCTCTTTCGGAAACTTAGTGGTCGTCATATTTACCGAAGTCACGAAAAGAGACGTGAGTATTTTGTTTGATTTTGCCTTCTGCCGCAATATTGAAGAAAGAAACCGCAATTATCGAAGAAATGTTGATGCCTGACTTAATAAAGTTAATATTCAGTTCTTTATAACCCATAATATGATATTTTAGTTGGACCAACAACAAAATTAACAAAATGAACAACATTAAAGATCTCATTTCAGCTCCACCAGTACATAATGTGGGCTGGTATCCAGATATTCGCCTCCTGTCTCATGTTCTACATCTGCCGCAAAGTGCAGGCTCCCTTAGAGGAGTACAAGAGGACTAACTTAGAGGGTCTAGATGGGGACGCAGTGGAGATGACTACGGAGGACAGGAAGTCTTCCAAATGAGAATGAGAGTGTTTAAAGTAACCAATGATAATGCAGACACTGTTGAACTGCTTTATAAGATCAATACGGTTACCATGTTTGTAAGTTTCGTATAACCGTACAAGAGCAAAAGTTTCGTAAGAGCATAAGAATAATCTAAGGAACATATGATATGCTGTTATGTAACTTGTCAACTGGAAAGACGTTATGTATGATATAGGTTATGTATGATATAGAGGTAAAGAAAATTGGTTTTAAAGATGTCAAGCTTCGGTAGGGGTTTTTTATTTTCAATTTTAGTTTTCGTCCGAAATTAAGATATTAAATGGCTGCATAATTTACTTCTTAATGATGATCTATCTAAGTTGAGTTAGATTTATTAATGCGAAAGGAGATTCAAAATGCAGCTTACAAAAGACCGACAAAACTTTAAATTCTCTGTGTGATATCCGTCCACATCATGATGTTAAGTGATGATACACGATTAATGTTGAGTTGCATCATCATTGCATTTACCTCTAGCTCTTTTGATAGATAAAACTATAACATCGGCATGGCTTTAACTAGTGGAGTCAGAAACAATGACGGTACCAGATCAAAGAAATTTTCCATCTCGTAACATTAAAAATGTTTAAAAATACTATAAGGGCGGATGACGGCAGTATGCATGGAATTGGAACGCACTTTGAAACCGAAAGAGTAGAAAGACCACTATCTTACAGTTGAGATGCAAAGGCCAAAGCAGTTTTTCTTTTTTACCACTTATTTGTTACATCATGTGTGACGATATTGCTTCCAGGATCATCAATTTAGTATGGTTTACCTAATACCTATTCATTTACAGCCTCAAGGATGACCGTAGAAATTTTCGAAATCCTGATGAATTATTGTTACAGGAATAATTCATCCGCATCTTGTAGGGTCAACCTCGAAGCTTATAGATTATTTATTAAAAGAAATTGTGTCAAGTAGTAGGTTGTTTTTGTTTAGGTACGTCAAATAATATTTATCAATCAAATGCATGATTGCATGAATCATGATGTGAATTCAGCATTTTAGAGTTTTAAGTCCTTAGAATCATATAGTCATTATTATCATTCCCAGGCAACTCTACTTTGTCGTTCATTTAATTGCAAGTTCAATTGTAATACATTTTCTGTGCGTTGAGGAATATTCAGACAGTCATTTTTGGAAATAAATCGTTGATGAATAAGTTTATCTAATTTGTATATTCCTATTCATCCTTTAAAGACGAAGATTCAGATTGTCGTCAGTTGTCTTAGAGTTTGACAAATTGATAAAAATAACTCTAGAAAATCAGTTGGCAAAAAGGGCCAGTATATAATTGTATATACCCTAATTGTATATACCTTATATGGTATATACCTTATATGGTATATACCTTATATTGTATATACCTTAACGAGCCTCATTTACAACGTGAACCTGCAGAGTCTCGACCCAATAACAACTCACATAAAAATTAGGATCATTTTGACAGGTACTCTCCTAGCGTCGTGACTTATTTGATAGTCGGGTGGCGGGTGCTGTTGCACCAGGCTCGGGGTGGCAGATAATGCAAAATAACTATAGTGTCATTAGTTGATTTATTTCCATGGCACCTACGATGTGGTTTAACGTCCCAAATAATCTATAGATCGCATCGCAAACGATCAGCGATCATATCCATCGCAATGGGACCATGAACTCGCAGCTCACTTTGCCTTCCCTGCTTACTGTAATTGCATGCACTATTGCATTGTTAAATATTGAGTTTAACCAAAAGTTTTTTGAGAAGCTTTTCTCATGTGCACACTTCAAGACTACTACTTTTCGAGTCATCAATGTTACCATAAGTTAACTTTTTCAGCTCTGCTCTCGTAGCTTGAAAAGCGCGGTTATTTTTATAGTTTCTGCTTGTTCTGTTTTCCATTCATGAGGTTATGCTAGGCCAATACTATTATTACAATGATTACGGAGTATCCACAGCTTACATGCTGAGAGCCAAGATAATGAGATTCCATATCACTTTTCTCTGTTCGTTGTTGCAATAAGACGTATATCTTTATGGTTAACATATGCACGATTTTGATCGGATTGTATTATAATATTATAATATAAAATTGCGTATCGACGGTTTTTTACATGATTTGATGTTTTTGAAACGTATTGTTTTCAAATTACCCCAGCTTGTTTAGCGAGGAAGACTAGAAAAGTTATGATTGTGACTAATGTACATAAAACTCCAGTCCCAGCCCCTATCGGTAAGTCCAAAGCTAGAAAATTCATTGTAGTTTATTAAATTTACTTCGTCCATTCAAATATGGCATACAATTTCAGCAGACTTGATAAATACATTTTATCTTACGTACATAAATGAATTACTACTCCGGATTCCTTTTCCTGAAATGTTGTTGTAGAGAGAGGTACCTATTAAAATGTAAGACGAGTGTCGTCCGAGTCGACTATAAAAAAGGTAATTTCACTAAGAGTAGGACTCGCTGTGGTACTCTTTAAATTGTAGGTTATCAGTTATACCGCCATCCACTACTTTATTTCGTAACTTATTACTAATTGAGCGATAAAATTTGCTTGATAAGCTTGCAATCGCAGTATGTTTATCTTGCAATCAACCTGCCCGTTCAATTCGAAAAGACTGGCGATAGACAGTTGACTATCACTAAGTAGAACGGGCAGGTTGATTGCAAGATAAACATACTATGTATTCACTATGTATTCACTATGTGCTCACTATGTATTCACTATGTATTCACTATGTATTCACTATGTATTCACTATGTATGTATTCACTATGTATTCACTATGTATTCACTATGTATTCACTATGTATTCACTATGTGCTCACTATGTATTCACTATGTATTCACTATGTATTCACTATGTATTCACTATGTATTCACTATGTATTCACTATGTATTCACTATGTATTCACTATGTATTCACTATGTATTCACTATGTGCTCACTATGTATTCACATTACTCAACTCACTATTTTTCAATGTTCTCACAGCAAATTGTAGCAGCCTTTAAATGCCCTTTATATATATGAGGCATATATATGCAGGGGTAAAAGTCATGCAGGGGATTAACATGACAGATATGTCATATTAACCCCGGCCTGCATGACTTTTATCCCAGCATCGCGACTTGAATGAAATGAACCATGCCCATGTAAAGCCATCCCGGAAAAACGGAGTTCAATACAAATGTAAACGCGATTAGATTGCTGCTTGCAAGAAGGTCAATCAAGTATACTGATATCAATAAGTATACTGATAAAGTTCTGATGCTAACAAAGCGATCCCACTAGTGCCGGCTACCACATTGATGACGATGGAAAGTACGGAAGTTGATCCTGAGATAAACGTTTTATATTTTGCACTCTAAAATTTCCATTCGAACTATCTTTTGCACTATGTTTAGGTTACTGTAAAGTTACTTTTTTCGGTCACGTGACACAGTAGTAAAGCTATTTCCCAGACGTAAAAGTTTCCGGAGCTCTGGTTTTAACAGGGCGCTCCCTTTGGGGCCGACAACACTGTTTCATATAGAATTTAACTCTTCTAGTTAACGTAACTTGGAGCACATCAGTTCAGCATGCAATAGTGAATCTAATTGATTCAGCTTCTTCCAAGTTTACTTTCATGCTTCTTAGCTTGTCAATAATCAAGGCCAGTACCGTGCGTGAATCTGTGCTTAAAAGTAATTAGCTCAGTAAGAATCTCAGCCAACATGGCTCAAAGAATAAAGAATCAATATAACGTAGCACTGCCATAATTCAGCAATTCATTTTTGCTTGATATCAGTCTTTATTTTCTGTCAGCTGAACACTAATAATGTTTTATTATAGTTTTGAAAGATGGCTGGTATAGATTTGCTACATTGCTATTTTATGTTGTTTTAATAACTTTTGTTCACGTCTCGAGAAAATCAGGTCTCCGCTATATGGCGTGTTTTAACGCTCCTATCTATTATTTGAGTTTGTCATAACCGATGCATCAAATTAAGTCCATTTGGAGATTTAAAATCATCAGAGGATTTCCAGTGTTCCAAAGCTTTTGAATTAGGCTTCCATTTTACTGAATTCTAATCGATTCAAAGCAATTTATAGATTTAAAAGACTAGATTTGGTGGCTTGCTGGAGAGTGTGGGTAGGACTACTACTTGCAGTAGCAGTTATGATGCATGCATTATACCTAGACGCTAATTACGCAATGGTGCAATGAATTTTGCCGAAGGTCGGGTTTAGTTTTAGAATAGTTTGGAATCCAAGCGTGCTCTTATGAAGAATGTAGTAAAAGTGGCATATCACCGATGCCATAGGCTTCAATTAGATTTCATAGCCGTTACCGGAATGACGAGAGAATATGATATAGATCAAGCTAGTTCAACCATCTGATCAAAATACTGAAAATACTGATAGCATTCTCCGGTCGTTCCAGCCATGAAGCCGGTATTATGTCGCAGATTTTCGGACCGATTAATAGTATAAGATCGTTTCTTGTACCTTCTAGTCGTCTACTCCGTTAATCATAATACAGCTATCCGCTATCATTTTGGGAATGAAACTGGCGGACTTTGTCCGCTGCGGATCCGAAAAAAGTCCGCCAGTTCTATTCCCATCATCTTTGTCGCTGTAAGACTATAAAGACAACTATATAAACCATATGCATCTAATTTATGTAAAATCAAAATAATTATTAGAAAAAGTACAATATTCTATTGAAGTTTTGATTCCATTGTCACTATCAGTCCTTAACTGTGCAGGGCACGTTATGCTTGCTTTTTTAAATTAATTCGGTACATGTGCAGATATAGCATATTGGCGTGTCATTGTGAAGTAAAGTGAACAAGAATTGTCCGTGATTTCTTAGAACTAAAAGTGAATGGTTTTAGCGTCTTAGCGACACAAAGCCACGAGTTCATGATCATAAACAATTGATCGTATGTAAAATTTAAAGTCTATCTTCTTAATAGTCTTCCTTTATGCTTGACAACGAACGCGTGCAAAAATTATTAGCAACATTTACAAAAACAGAAATTTGACCTCCGAAAGAATTCATCAATGTTTTCTTGTCGCCGCTTATAGAAAGTTCATTTTGTCCGATATATTGTTTCAGTTAAAACTTGCAAAAGAGCGCGGCTCACTTGCTCTTATGCCGGTTTCTCTGAGTTGAAGGTTCGCAAACCTACCTGACATTACAAGTAAATAGTGGCTTGCTGTACATCTACAAGGAAACACTGACCAGTGGCTCCGCGTTGACCGACCTAAAGTAATACAGCGGGGAGACCTATAGTATAGGCTATATAGCATGCCCGGGGAGATGATTTTGTGGCGAATTTTACCGCCCAAATATATCGTATAACGCAGGGAGATAATTTGACACATAAAAATTGATTCTAGTCGCCATGTCCTCTACTTGTACTACTACTACTATAACTATTCTTCCACAATAGCCTTTTTGATAACTTAACATTTCGACCTTGCGAGAATTAACTGTTACTCCTGGTTAATAACTAAAATAAGAGGTTGCAGAATGTTGTTTGGTGGAATGGTGGGGAAGTTGGGTACAAAAATTTGATCGTCACAAATTTTTGTGAAACGGATTACGGAGGTATCCGTGATTTCGGAAATCATGCTGATCGAAAGCTTTGTTGTTCGAATACAGTTGGCCCGGACTTCGGTGTTTTACTCAAACTCAAATAGATATGATCAATATTGTTGATGTAGTTTCTCATGAAATAAGAAATTGTGAAATCGTCTCGAAGAATGATTCTACCGCTTTTTGTAAAAGTCGAGATCTGAACTAGAATTTACAACTTCGATAGCGGTTGAAGACCATAGTAGATGCGCTGATAGAATGTTCTCGCTTGCTATAAAAACACACAGCGAATATACAAAAGACTCACAAAACATTAAAACTTTGCTTTAGACACCGACAACCTAACAACCCGATTTGAGGACTGTCATAGTTACATCCAGTCACGTATCGTGAAAGTCCAAAACTTGAGGAACATGGCATGCGATGCAGGTCTGTTTTAATCACCCGGGCATCTAATTATAACCTAGCCTTGTCCAATTGTTTAGCTGCATTCAAAAAGTCCGCTGTTTAAAATAACCACGTGGACACCCCGTGAGTATAATACCTGCTTGCTGTGGAACAGCAGATCGTCAAGACACGGTAAGCATTGCAGCCGGCGTGTAGCTATCACTTTTATAGCTGCACACAAATCTTGCTGTAACGTCAGCTGTCCTTGTGGTGTTTCCATCGTTCGATCGTTATCCGTTGGATTGAGTCATGTCTACGAGTCGCGTGGTTTTGCCGCGGATTAAGAGTTTCAAGCAGGTTTCATTTGTGGCAAGTGTTGTTACCAGCTCTGCGGAGGCAGTAAAAACGAAAAAGAATGGTGAGTGGTCGGTTTTAACTCAAACTTAAATACGGTGATCGTAATCTTATAACTTCAAGATCAAGATTGTCTGTCGAGGCCGAATCAGAAAATATCGGGTAAGATCATTCCTTATCCTATTTTAACTTCAGAACTTTTTAGCAAAGTACCTATTAAGCTTCTAGTTCTAGTTTTGAAAGAACAAGTTAGTAAAAAACTGACGGATGTTCGGTTGTTCTTTTCTAGCTGACCTGGAAAATTCAACGGATGTCACTTGCGATCAAGGAAATGAACATTTTTTAGTGAAAAAAGGAGAATTCAATGTTGATGGTTTCTAAAAGTTTGACTGTACTCTCTGCAAAAATGAAGAATTCTCTGCAAGTCCATTTGATCTGAACTTGAGGTATAGAACTATGATAGTAGTACGACGAGTAAGTTCGATCATGGTTAATCCGCAAAATTTGACGGTTTGGTTTGGGTATAAGATATAAGTATTTTAGTCAGAACTAGCGGTAAGATACACCATGTCACGGATTTTGGGAGTCTATGTCGTAGGGATTACTGAAGATGTATCGATCCTTCAAATAAGACAGACACGTTGGTGGTGTTAGACTGATTAATCATGATGACTACATACTGCTCAGTAGAGTTTACAAGCAAATCCACAGATTGGTTTAGATCCTTTACCACCGCAGATCTTTCAGCTGATATTTAAACTTGACTCAGACGTACTTTAATCTAGCCACTGTTTACCGACAGACCAACACCACAGTCTCGACCCCCAGCATGTCAGCTGCCGTGTCCTCCACTCTCCCCCCGCTAGGGCGGCTAGATACCGCCACCAACTCTTCAACTCAGATAAACCTTCTATCTACTGCTAACTCAAAAGCAGCTAAGATTGCGTACAGGTGGAAGAGCTATACTAAAAATGGTCGACTTAAAGGTGAGAACTAAGGAGATTGGAACTAGATCCCATGGTAACATATCGTTATATTTCCATACTTATAATTCCATCTTATAAACTTGATGGCCTTTTATGGCCTTCATTGGTTAATTGGTTATCTTGGTCACACCAATCAACAAGCTTCACGGACCACGTACCACTAAAACTTGCTGCTATAAAGGCAACATGTGCATGGGAATGTGGGATCGGATTCGGATAGCCATTGCGACCCAAATTGTGTATAAGCTCCATCAAAGCTTCGCGTTCGGATTTGAACTCAGAGATTCGAGTTCCACTTCCAGAGATATAACTTTCAGACCAATTTTTGGACGACTTTGAGGATATGACTTTGAGGATATGACTTTGAGGATATGACTTTGAGGATATGATCCTCAATACCTCAATACAATCACAAGAGATGAACTCGTGTAGCTTAAATGTCAAATCTAGGATGAAGCACACAAATCTGATCACATGATCACTATCAGTCAATGTCGAGCACGCTGCCCGCGATATCCAGGTCCGGGAGCACCGTGCTGTCCGGAGGTCGCGGCGGTACTGGGTCTACCGGTGGGAGTGTTGCTAACGGCTTCACCCGGCCCCCTCCCAGCACTCCCTCTGTCCGGGTCAGCATGAAGAGCATAGGGAGTGCAGCTAAGTACGCCTACCGGTGGAAGCGGTTAGGTCTTGCTAGGGATGAATTTGGAAATAAGGTTCATAGTAAGTTTTCCTGTGTTCTTGTCGACAGAATTAGTCGTGTTGGTCTACATATACAATAGTAGTATATCGAAAAACTATAAGCAAAAGGCACCTCGGATTCCTATCTGATTTTAAAAATGTAAAGTTTACTTAAGCTCCTTTTGAATTCTTAACTAAGTGCCCTATAATTTCAGTGAATAAAGGTCCGACGGTTGAAGAGTTGCGCCAGATAGCGTTGGAGAGGGCAAAGCAGTCTATGTCTAAAGAGAGTGGCATAATCATGGGGAAACTGAAACGGCTAACTTGCTTGGTACGCAGGGAATAAGTTTATCATATAGATCGTATTTGAAGTTTTTCATGCCTTGGTGAATTTCATGCCTTGGTGAAGTTTCATGCCTTGGTGAATTTCATGCCTTGGTGAAGTTTTCATGCCTTGGTNAAGTTAAAGAATAAGTCTTACGTGATTGTGGCTCCAATGGCAATATCGGGGTGATATTACAAGGTAGTAAATCCCAAAAACTCTATTACTTCTAGGTTGCAAATATGAGGCGAGAAACGGAGATTGATGCCGAGTATGTCAGATTGGAAATCAAAAAACTTACCAAGCGAGCAATCGAAGTAAAAATCATTCTTATAAGTATAACTTTTAGCCAACATTAACTATACTTGGCTTTTTAAGAAACATCTTAATTTCTAAGTTCAACCTCCGTTACAATCGAATCAGAATTCAATTCTGTCTATGGTGCTTGAAGTTGTCGACTCATATCCACGAAAAAGGTTGATATGGAACTTAAGAATATACGCAATACCATCAGGAGATATACGCCAGGGAGCAGGAGTTGCTGGATCAGGTAGACAAATTGGTGAAGGAGGCTAACACTACACTTGATGGACAATACAAACAATTGTCAAACCTCAAAACTCAATTCCTTGCCAAGGTAAGACAAAAAGCACTTTATAAGAGTCTAACTTTAGACATTTCAACACAGAATCATGATATTCAGACTAGAAGTTAACTTTAAGTCAGATTGTTTGGTCGAATTTATAGTCTTGCAAGACAATTTCGTTGAATTTATAGTTATGTATACAATAATGTCTGTGAGTCTTTTGCAACCATAGGAATAAGCTTCGAGAAACATGACTTCAGGAACGAACTTGCTGCGAGAGACTGGAACAAGAAGTAGACCATGAAGAAAAGACCCCCGCTCCTCTGATAACATACCAAGAGAACGTGCAGCAAGCTCTGAACTACCTGAAAACAAACGAGGCCAACTACAAGAGACGTTGGGTTGGCTTCAGGACGGCTAATGAACCGAACTTCAAGAACACAGTCAAGGTTCTAGGCTTTGTCGGGATATCAGATCCTCGGTCAGTGCGACCATGGAGGTTAGTAAGTCATGAAGTCCTGTACGACTATGATATGTAGCTGTATGATACTATGATATGTAGCTGTATGATATGTAGCTGGATGATATGTAGCTGTATATAAGATGTAGCTATACTATGATATGTAGCTGTATGATATGTAGCTGTATGATATGTAGCTGGATGATATGTAGCTGCATGATATGTACCTTATTGGTGAAAAAGTTTCCGGTGCAGTAATGAGGCTAGTTATTAGTTGGCCGGTTAAAAGTATGGCCTGAATCGCGATCCAGAAGAAAAGCGCCAAAATAAACGAACGTTGTCGATTTTGGCAAAATTTTCACGTGACGCTTGTAGAAAATTTACGATGAATTTGAACGTGTAAGTTTATATCGCAATACTGTTACATGCATGATAAAGTTATTCAAGGTATGATCATTGTACAGTGTCTGTATACTCCATGAAATAAGGCTAATATTGTACTTCGGACTTTGCCACCATGAGTGTAACACTGTAACGTAAGCAATCAAGAAAAAGTTAGGATAGTAGTTAAATGAAAATTATTAAAGCTCACCCGATTAGACTGGAATTGGGGGCTTGAGATACGATCTCGCTTATAATTATATCTTTTATCAGAGGTCTCTCAGTCTACCTCACACCTGTACTTGTTGGCAAATAGCCAAATAGGAAGTGCACTAGACTCTTAGAGTGCGATATACTGCAAATAACTTCAGCTATATTTCAAAGAAGTAAGAACGTTCTATGCCGCTATAAATATACTCGAAGATAAGGTGGATCTATGCGGCAGAAACATAGCACAAGGTCGCATGTCACTCAAAGGTCGACTGTATAACTAAAAGCTGTAGGTATAGCAAGAGCAAGGTTGTGGGTCGAAAACAGTTATAGTCCCACGACAAGAATATGCTAGAATATTGTGCTGTTGGTTAAAGAGACTCCTCGCGGTGAGACTGCTAGTACTACTCTGATTGGGTTACTTGGAAAATCCGACGCGCTGATTGGTTCTCATGTTCTCTATCTGTGCGCGCAACGCCTGCACGTGCCAGCCAATGATTTTGTCATCATCGCATAATTGCTGTTAATAGTGTTTAAGAGATTTGATAAGGAGAGGTCCCTTGATATGCCATGCGAGTGTAAAGATTAGCTAAAATGTAACAATGTATTAGATTTATAGTTATAACCAAACAGTAGAACGCCGTCATTTCTGGCCTGTCTTAGTACCACCTGTCTGTCTTATTACCACCGGGTCTGTCTTATTACCACTTGTCTGTCTTATTACCACTTGTCTGTCTTAGTACCACCTGTCTGTCTTAGTACCACCTGGTCTGTCTTATTACCACTTGTCTGTCTTATTACCACTTGTCTGTCTTAGTACCACCTGTCTGTCTTATTACCACCTGGTCTGTCTTATTACCACTTGTATCATGCATCTGCCCATGAGGATACCAATCACTCAGTTAGATCTATACTTTCTAGCTGTGAGATCTATACTGTGAGATCAAATGTGTGCTGGGAGTACCTTGCTTGTAGGGGCTACCGAGCGTACCAGTACCACTTAATGTTTTGTGGTTCAGAAGATCAATATTTGGGAATAGAAGTCATTGTGGACCAAGAGACAAATCCCACATCAATTTTCCTGAACCCACAATTGTTGTGTCATCCGCACGAAGATAGGATGTATTCTGTACCATGCAGATATGTTACCATTATTCACCAATGGTCACATTCCCCGGGAGATCTCCAGATACGTTTCATGGTGGTACATCCAACACGGGGGAATGGTTGATGGACACGTAACCGATCTCAACAAGCGGCAGTCACCGATACCATCTGGGGGACGGAAATAAAGCTCAAGCTTTATCATTTATTTCAGACATACTTCGATAGATCTCGTGGAAAAAATAAGAAGCCTGATAAGGGGATACAATTACGACCTAGAAGCCACCGACATGATGGACGAAGCTCCTTCAGATGACGATGAAGCCAAACTAGAAGATAGACAGGCCGCAACGTCGTGACTTTTACTTATCATTTGAAAGAATACTTTTTATCATTTATTGAGACTAAATATTATAATATGATTGTGTTCAATTTTATGGATGATTTGCCTAGGTTGTGATGTTTATGAAAATTACAGTTATAACGTGCATTATCACAACCGAAAAAATAAATAAAAACCGAACGGTTCAAAATTTTCTGGGTAAAAAGCATGGCCGGTGATAACAAATTTCCGGTCAAAACTTTGGTCTGACGAGCTCAAATTGGCCACATTACCACCAGAAACTTTTCCACGGTGTGGTAGCTGTATGTGAAGGGAAGGGTTAATGTCAAACATGAAAGGGCTCGGAGCTTTTAGTTTAAGTTAACGTCACCAACGTTAAATAGCAGCTACCTTCCTTAAAGTGGAGTTTAACAACAATTACAAAATCAAATCTCCAGAACATCCCCAGGAGTATCGGAAGAGAGGGCATAGAACATGGTCAGTTTCGTGGCCCGGTCGGGATTGACGTTGACAAATTGAGAGGAGACATTGCGATCTCTGATTTCGAGAATCATCGCATTCAGGTTGAGAATTTGAACTAACGATTAAATTGTAGATGCAATCTATTATCAACTTTAAGTTTGTAGCTATAGGAATCACAATTTAATGTTTGAAGTAGAAATTAAGCTGCCTGCTTTAATTTTGGTTTGACTTTGAGTAAAGCAGTAAAAATACTTATACAGTTTAACAGTTACACCTTAAAAGCCGATAAATCTTACTCTGCACAGCTTTAACTTAACAACTATCAGTATCTTAATCACAGCTTCAACTATCTCCCACAGCTGCTCGACAAGAACGAAGAGTTTCGAGGGGTATTTGGGAGCAAGGGTTCCGACTCTGGTTGCATGAAGGGACCCAATGATGTGAAGTGTGATAGAGACGGTAGATTTGTTGTTGCTGACACGTTCAATCACAGGATTTCTTGGTATGACAGTGTGAGTAAAGAGACGTAAGAATGTTTTTGAATCTTTATTTTAATTCTCCTCGAGTCCTCACTCTCAACCTTAACTCATACGACATACATATGATGGAATTATTGGTCACAATTTAAACTGTCTCCAGTACTAAAAGTGGTAATGGTATTGTTCAGTTTGGACATGAAGTAAAAGTTGCATCGAGTAAACAGTCGTTATAACTTTACATATTATCAGTGATCCACTGAAGATATCTGATTATCTGGAATATGCATATGATTTTAACAGTAACACGTCCTACTCCTTTTAAACAGAAGATGGAACATCTACAAAGCATAGGAAGAAAGGGTAACAAGGCCGGGGAGTTTGATAGACCTCGATCTCTGGCCATAACGAGTGAGGGAAATATTGTCGTAGCGGATACGGGCAATCAACGAGTCCAGGTCATAGTTATATGAGTCAAGTGTTAGTGCTACTGTTAGTGTTGGTCGGCTAAATTGGAAGTGTTGTTAGTACTGGTAGTAGACAGTAGTATTAGGGATAGTATCATTGTTACTCAAACTAGTTAGCTATATAGCTAGAATCGGTGATATATGCAGCTATTCTTGGAGGTGTAATCAAAAATGATCACTTTGTTCCTACTTCCTATGGCAGATTTTTGTCAAACACATTCTTTAACCTAGGTTTTCACGGGCGATGGAGAATATTTGTTTTCGTTCGGAGATCTTGGCAAGGGTCCAGGCCAGTTTAAAGGTCCACACGGCCTTGCAGTGGACCACAAAAACAATATCTATGTCGCAGATCTTTACAATCATCGCATTCAGGTTTGAGCCGCAAAATTTTTGCTGTCAGTAAAGATCAAACTCTCTTTACTCAAGCAATTGTTTAAACAAAACTGAACAGATCACAAAGCTATTGTTCTTATACGACACAAGGTTGAAGTTAAAACAGTTGTAAGGAACATGTTAACAGTTAATGATCTTTGTCATATCTGCTTGAAATGTAAGACTAAGAATATGGAAAACAGTGGACCATGGGTGAATGACGTGATTCAGATTGTGAACTAACTCCATTTACATTACATGAGACACTCGTTATTGTTGGGATAACTGTGACTAACCACAACTACGTGGCGAGATCAAGTTAGAACTAGCTATTACAGGAGACTTATTTGTATAACATTATCAGGTGTTTGACGAGGCAGGGAAGTTTATTCGCTCGTTCGGCAAGGAAGGACGCCTTGAAGGCGAGCTGTCAGAACCGCGAGCTATCGCCTTCACACCAGCCACTACTGTTGGGGAGGCGGGGAACCTGTTGGTGGCGGAGATGGAGAATCAGAGAGTCACTATGTTCAGTGACGATGGACAGTACCTCTGTACTTACGGGGACTCTTGCGAGGTGAAAGTTTTAAAGTTGAACAGAATGGACGTTTTATCATTATCAAC
Organism: Mnemiopsis leidyi; assembly: GCA_000226015.1. Classification (NCBI taxonomy): domain Eukaryota; kingdom Metazoa; phylum Ctenophora; class Tentaculata; order Lobata; family Bolinopsidae; genus Mnemiopsis; species Mnemiopsis leidyi. The sequence goes on from JH156160.1 coordinate 271,974, forward strand.
TAACAGTAATACCATTAAGGAGAAATTGCTCGAAACCCACCACTTTCAGTTTATCCCGTTATTAATATTAATATTATTGATAATAATACAGAGTTAGGTATTCAGTAATTTGTTCTAACACTATTTAAATCTACAACTACAAGCATACGAGCCAGTGTTTAAATTTGATTCACAACACTAGTTACAGGAGAACAGCTCTTTTGGGTGCCCCAGTGGAGTGGCCGTGGACTCGGACGGGAGAATCTTCGTCAGCGACTCGAAACTTAACGTTATTCATATCATGTGAGACTATGATCATATGGGAGTTGATGTAAAAATCCTGATCGACTGATTGAGTGGAAGCATGAAAAGGGCTAAGATATGAGACCTTTTCATATGATTATGATCCTCAAAAGTCAAAAGAGGAGTGAATTAAAAGGCAGACTATCGGCAATTTGGCGAAAATTGAGGTGGGATTCTAACTTAATTGAAATTGGTAGGTTATTTCTGTTGAGTGAACATTTTCTATGCTAAAAATATGAGAAATGAGAAATCAATACATATCAATACCAACGGCCAAATAGGCAAACCTGGCCGATCATAAACTGTTTATTCTATTGCTAATGTTTCTCCAATGTAACATTGTATTTTGGACGAAAGATCGAAGGGGCATATTTTTCGTCAAATGTGTCAATATGTCATTGCTCAGGATTGAATTATCGTGCCAAAATTCCAATATTTTCGGGATGCAATTAATGCAATGGGTAGTCGCACAATACACTATTTAGGTTAAACTAGCGTTAAAGTTTAAACTAGATATATATTAACAGTATTAACAGAGTGCAGACTATCGATTATTATCATTATCAGTATTGGTTACGATGGCGTATTTAAACTATTTGTTACTCCTGTCTGTGATATTATTGATATTGATACTATTGGTCTCAGTGACTGAGTATTAGTAACACAGACACTAGACAGTTTGTCTATAGATGTCAATAAGTAGAGATCTGTAACAGAAAGGTATCCTTTGTTAAATGTTTTCAGCTTTTTTGAAATTTTCAGTTGATTGATTCACTTTTCATTTTTTTGTTATACTTGTAGAAGCTCTTGCTATGCCGAAATTATGCACAGCCGGCAGCCACGCATGCACTTTAACTTTTATCACATGGTTATCAATGAATTACCAATACCACTAAAAACTTCTGATCAAGTGAAACAAGTAAATTGTTTTGTTCACAAAAATAATTAATAATTAAATACTTGGAGTACAAACATTAAAAAGCGGATAAATACTTATAGCTATATTCAAACAATCCACTATCAAAACACAAAACAAATGTAGGAACCCGCCTATAAAACGTAGAAATTCGTTACAAATCAAATATCAAACAGCAACTGCCAACAATTTGCATATAGCAATTAAACCAGTTTCAGGGTTCGATACCTCAGGTCTAAGGGTCACAACTGAAGGCATCTTATAAAATCAAATAGACATTAATTTTGACTGTTTTCTCCATACCATAACAAAACGTGTGATACATCAATACTGTGTTACATCAATACTGTGTTACATCTGTACTGTGTTACATCTGTACTGTGTTACATCTGTACTGTGTTACATCTGTACTGTGTTACATCTGTACTGTGTT
>JH156160.1:295711-310402 GCA_000226015.1 Mnemiopsis leidyi
AAAGTGTTGTAGAAATCTTAAACTTGACACGAGGATTATGGCAGGTAAAGTGTTGTAGAAAACTTTAACTTGATATGAGGATAATGTCAGGTAAAGTGTTGTAGAAATCTTAAACTTGGTACGAGGACAATGTCAGGTAAAGTGTTGTAGAAATCTTAAACTTGATATGAGGATAATGTCAGGTAAAGTGTTGTAGAAATCTTAAACTCTACTGTCTATACGAGGATTATGTCAGGTAAACTAGTTGTAGAAATCTTAAACTTGATATGAGGATTATGTCAGGTAAAGTGTTGTAGAAATCTTAAACTTGATACGAGGATAATGTCAGGTAAAGTGTTGTAGAAATCTTAAACTTGATACGAGATAATGTCAGGTAAAGTGTTGCAGAAGTCTTAAACTTGATATGAAGATAATGTCAGGTAAAATGTTGGATAAATCATAAACTTGATACGAGGATAATGTCAGGTAAACTCAACTCAGACCTCAGACAAATCAACTCCGGCCTTCCAGACAACTCGAATCCGGCCTTGAACTTCCCGGACCACTAATTACTGTGCTCCGACGTCCCATTATAGGAAAAAAATCCCCTAATACAGCTGCGTCATTAGAGCTGTACTGTACTCTAACCGTGTTGCGTGTATCAATCAAACTGATATTCTGGAAATACCATCATAGAACTTCAGTCACATTGAACCAGTCCAAGGTCACAGCTCAAAATATTATTTGTTATTGGTCTGTGGTCATGAACTGGCCAAGATTTCACTGCATTATTCCAAATCAAAGTATCAACCTACACGACGTAAACAAGCAAAGTGATGATCTTGACGAGATTATATCCGTCTACCGTCGGAATTCTTGGGGAGGAGTCGGAAATGTTTTATCACGTGACGGCGTATATAAAGATTGATTGTTCGCATCTTGCTTCTAAGCTTCTTGTTGGTCAATTGCTGACACATGATGGGAAAAATGTTCATCTCTTCTTCAAGAGTTCTGACGCCCCTGGTCCATAACTTTGTATATTAATTGTAGATTTTGTTAAAACTGACAATTGTAAACTTCGTTGCTATCTTTGGACTTTGACCCTACGATAGTCGATATCTCCAATTTGTAAGTAACTATAAATAAAACAATAATTTGTTTAATAAAACAATAATTTTTATTTTCGACAGCAATCAAAATATAAAATATATCAATTCAATAGCACAGCTACAGTCCTCTACGTCTGCTGTACACCCCAAATGCAGTGTAGCAGCAGACGCGTGCAGCACGAAGTGTAGCATAATTACTTGCTTCGAGGCCGCACACGCGCGCAGCAAGCCACAGGAGAAACGCTGCCAACATAGACGCCTGGTCTGACGTAGCAGAAAGCTTCACCGGCGTCTCGAACCGCACATGCATGCAACCTCCTAAATTCAGAAAAATCATATCTTCACAGATATTAAGAAATCTGGAACCACACACCAGTTGAGTAAAAGAAAGATAATGTCGTGCTGGTGCTAAACGTAATTTATATCTTGTTGGTTTAGTTTTAACTTTCATTCATAACACTGCAATCAAACAAACTTATACTTGCCCATCAGGAAGCATTCCTGGAAGCAAGAGCAGCTGATGCAAGGTAACCACTCTCGCTTACAAGAATGTGCAGAAAATTCAGTATAGTAAGCATTATGCAATAAATCTACAAGAATCGGAGAGAACAGCACTGAGCTCAGTAATTGTACATCCAATGGACAAGAGTAAAATGGTAAGTGTTCCAGATGGGCAAGCACTTGCCCTGCTCTCAGCCCGCATAATTGCCGACTTGCATGTTGCAGGCAGTGAAAGATAACGAGGACTATGCTTGCCCCGTACCCAATAACTGTGGCAGGATAATATTTCTCCCCTGCGTCATAGTATATAACCATTTCAAACCGGACCAGGGTATTCAAAAAGTTTGGCAAGTACTTTACGGAGGCTCGACGGATGCACAGATCCAAAAATACCGCGGCCCGACAATAAATTATAGTAACTATAAATTATAGTATAATGAAAGTGGAAAGATTGACGTGCTAGTTATTGTGTTATTTCAGTTACACTGATAAGAAATTCGTTTCAATTTACGATTACTATACTACTGATATTACCGTGTTACTGATAAGACATTATATTTATACTCCTCCAAGTCCAAGGATATATATCGCCTAGATCATAGATCTTAATATAACTGCAGAATACTGAAAGCTTAGTAGTTAGTAAATTTCACTCTTACACTCCTCCGGGGATAATGCCCAATGGCCAATAAATGTGTAAGGTGTGTAAGATTTAAACGCGCGACGTGCTCTTCAGTTTTCGTACGTTACATGCAAGCTCTAGCTCTCATACTTTAACTTAGTACGGCGGTCGCCGTACAAACTTAGTAATATAAATAAATTATCACGCGACCAAACGCGCGCATTTATGCTGGGCCGGGCGCGCCAGCATATTTCGTCCGTCTATCGTTTCGTTAGAATCGGTAAACGGATATTATCTCGTCAAGTCAAAAACAAAAAAGGAAGTCAGTACATTTTTAAAATATTGAGACATTTGCATTGACAAGATAATATATTTTGCGTGGCCGGGCCGCGCGCTTGTCGAGGTGTTTATGTTACCCTCAACGGGCGATGCGCGTCTAGAAATGCGTGACAGCGCGTGATGGCCGCGACAGTAGGTTATCAACCTACAAATGTTACTCGCGACTTGCCGACTCACGCGCGTCCGTCCTAATTTCGCGCTAACAGCTAAGCTCGCCGCGCAAGCTGGGCCGGGATATACGTGTTTAGCAAGGCCAAGGTCACAACGTGACTTGTATGACTTTGTCCGACCCTCATTCGAAGATCCCTCCTTTGTCCTTGGCCTTCCTAAGATCCTGGCTACGTCCCAGATCCTAATGAGCTCTTTCATTGTTTCATATTTACAGGAGGTATGCAAACAGCAGGGTTTATCCGAATTTATTTTTCTTATTCTGTATAAAATTTTCAATTTTACATGTTTTTCGTTTTTCATCGTCTTGGATTGTGGATATTAGCCAGTTTTTATGATTTGAAACTTATCGAGAGTATATTTGACAAAATGTAACAAGAATAAATCAACGGGACACAAAATATCATATAAGGGCTGACAATTTGGCCTTTGGGTTAAGGGCCAAACACGAAAGTAAATATCGACTCATGATCCGCCGCCGCCAATCCTAGAGTGTAGAGGAGTGCGCTAAGGGCATTTGCCTATGCAATCTTCTTCGGTCGACTCAGCCGAATGACCGGGAAACCGTTATTGAGGGTTAAATGAGGAGGGTCTCCGTTAAAAGATCTAAAATATTCCAGGAGCCCCTTCTGTATAACTGTAAAAGCCTGGGTACAGGTGTAACAAATACAAATACGATACAAAAACGATTGGGGATACCAGCAACATCCGTGATAAGGCACTAGGGTGCCTCGGACTCTTACTCTAGACCCCAACTTAAAACTTAATTGACTAGATTGAGCTCCCCTAAGAATTACAGCCTGATGATATTTGTTGTGTCAAAGCAAAGCCCGTAATATAAAATATCATTGGTACGAATATCCCCCTTCCGATCACACTCAAAATCTATAGTCCGAGACCTTTATAAAAATCAGTACGTATGTACGTTCGTTACCTAACTGAAGCGCCTGTGCGCACATTAAATATCTAATCAAGTTATGCCTTGTCGCGGTGATACCCGACTCACGTTAGAACGGTAGACGGATATAATCTCGTCAAGTTATGCCGGCAAGTCGTTTTTAATTTGCGGCTACCTCCCGTGTTAAAACATAACCTTAGTTAAAACTTTACCTTAGTTAAAACCTAAGATAGCAATCAATTGAAATCATGAAAATTGGATGAAACAAACGATGTCAATGTGGTTATGTATGAATCAAAACATCAACAATTACGAAACAATGATCATGCCTTAGTGACTGTTGGGAAAACGGTTTCCAAAACAAATAGAAATAAACTAAATTTCTGTAATATGTTCTGCAATTTTAAAATTGAAAGGGATAATATTCGATTACAACCTCTTTCTGTGTGAACGTGAAGGTGGGACCGATATCCCATCATAACTGGAGCAGGCAGACCACATGATGCTCAAGGCTCTCAGAAATATCACTATTTCTATTGTTGAGTGTCTACTTGGCACTGAAGCTTTTCTGAATTCTTCCTGCAAAAATTTTGCAGAAGGATCCAATTGTAAATATTTCATATTTTTGGGCTTTAGTATTTTTCTCCTTCCCCAGCAAAAGTTTCAGGGAGCTTGGCGGATTTCAGGGGGCATAGCCCTCCCAGCCTCAGGCTGGCTTTATGGCTGACTTGAAGTAGTCTCACCTGTTTTTTCAAACACTGGAAATGATAGAGCTATGATTATTTTCAGTTTTATCTGCATAGGCCAAACAACAATAGCTATAAAAGAGCATGTGATCCAGGTATGATGAAGGGATGTAAAATGGAAACAACAAACGTTCCTTCAAAGAATAAACACCGTTTTTATTGAACTAGCCCTATCCTGAATTAGCCACTTTTCCGAATATTCTCAAAGTAATTATGCAAATCAGATAGTCAGTAACCAAGCTGTAAGCCTTAATGTATATACAATGATTTTTGGGACTTTTGTTCTAGTTTCCTAACTAAACTGATTAATTAATGATATTGCAACTTGCTCGAGTCTGGGATTATGATTAGAACATAGATAAAAGATTTGCCTGAAATTACAGTTTCTTTGTTTTGTTGTTGAAACTTTATGAATTAACAATTAACAATTTTTAGCTCAGAGAGAAATCGCTGAACCTTAGCCTTAAAAATGGCCGAATCGTAAGTATCATTATCTTTTAGATTTTCTATTACATTTGCGATTGTTAGAACACATGATTTCAAATAACTTTACCCGCCTACAGCTCTTCTCATCTTTTGATTATTCGACCAATGATTTTGTTCTGTAAGCTCCAAATCTGCCATCCTTTTAAAACTAACATATTTTATGTTAGGACTCAGAAACTTTGCCCTTTTGTCAATGGCCAAAAATGGGATATGGCCACTGTCACCACAATTATTTCCTTTGGACATTCTGCTCATCTTAAATAACAAAAATATGTCAAAGTATACGATTTTGACCATGACATTTTGGAAAATGGTCAATATGGTAGACTTGATATTGTGACAATGGTTTTGGTCTTAAATTTCCCTGTATTTGGCCAGGCATCCTAACTAGGGTGGGGAGGGGATTAGGCACTGGCCATTTCCATAATACCCTTGCAATTTTCCCCATGGTCAATGGTAACAAACTTGACCATGGCCACTGAAACTCAGAAATTCTCCTATGGTCTTGGTCAAAATGGACATTTTATGGTCACATGTCATGGACAAAATTTTGACCATTTCGACTAGGATTTTTTGACCATTTCACCATTACACCTGGACTTAGGCAACATGGTCAAAAATCGTGGTCATCTTACCACCCACACCTTTTCAGATTATAACGTTCATATTGTATGGTAGGGTATTGAATAATGTAATGTAGATATACCAATAACATGCAATGATGGCTCGACTGGTTTGTTGAATTGTTAAGTTTTTCTGTTAATTATAGCAACATGTACATTAAATCAAAATGTACACGTATCATAATTGCTGGTGCTGCACTCTGCAGATTTTCTTTTATATCATCACAAATAACAATCGCCAACAAATTTTCAGGGTCAAAGTTGCTGTGAGGGTCAGGCCGTTCAATCAGAGGTGACATTTATATTTTCTTTTAAATAAGGCATGAAATATAATTGTCCAAAAAGATTCAACTTCTATTTAATGTATCTATTTCTGTTTATACCATTGACACTAATGCTCACAGACCAAAATATATTCTTAATTTAATATTTATGCTTACTAGGGAGAAGGACAGAGGTTCAAAATGCTGCATCAAAATGACTGGAAAGACGTCCACCATCACCAACTTAGATGATACCAGTAAGTTCAAATTCACTTTATCCACTGTAGCACTGTCATGTGTATAATTTGTAGTGGTTAACATTGAAATCTCCAGACTGGCAAATCTCCAGACTGAAATAATAAACATCAACCTGGAGCATGAAGTTGTAATTTGTAATTGGCAGCCTCTCCTGGTTTAAACTGCCGTTGACAAATTAGTAAACTCGGGTTAATGTCGGTTGCTGATACTGTTAGCAAACTTCTAGGTCGTGTGAAAATTATCAGCACTAAATTAAAATATGTGATGATGTTCCTTATCACACTTCCATTCTTTTGCTAATCGTACATTGTAGAATTGTTACCTGTAAACTTTTTTTTTCAAATAATCTCAAGAATCTCCAGGACTTGTGATGATGTAATGTTTTAACTATAACTTACATACTTATCTCAATCAATCCCTTTGCAGGCGTGGAACCCAAAATGTTTACATTCGACTACTCCTACTGGTCACATGACGGATTTGACGTTGACGACGAAGGAGTCAGCATTCCCGCTCCAGGAAGTAACTATGCATCTCAGCGGATGGTTTTCAATGATTTGGGACAGGGCGTATTAAACAATGCGTTTGAAGGTAAGTGCAAGATATTTGGCAGATAACTTGTAAACAGATTTATTGATGTACTGTACTGTGCAGGACAGTTTTACTTGTATTGTTACTTGTATTGTATCATTTACAGATCATGGAGGCGATGTAGAAAGGTATTTTGGGAGATGGCTGACATATTATACAAATGATTCAAGGCCCTTCCCGGTTGCAATATGCTAATAAAACAATGATTAATTTTATCAAATTGTCACCCAATAAATACTCTGTTTTAACTTAACTTTGTCTTAGTTTGTACTTTGTCAAAACAATGCCTCCTTACGGAATGCTTTATATAAGTACCGTGTACACACGCCCTGGATCAATTATCTACTTATAAATGAAGCGTTTAACAAGGATCTTGTATTCTTATAAAAAGCTTTAGTCAGTAATTAGTTACACAGGTCTACCGTTGTATCCCTATTTCCTTTACATGTACGTGTTTAGGCCACATCCTATAATTATTTAAAACTTTATATGTCATTACCAGCCATTACCTGTATAATGTATCAATTGCCGTTGCCATGGTAACACATAACAATCTTTCACGGCAACGGAAGTTGATCTCAATAGGCTCTTCACAGGCCAGCGATCTAGCCGGAAATTTCATTACTTCTGAGTTCTAGATCCCAAATGTGACAAAGTTTCTTTAGGGCGGGTACTGGAAGAGCTATTTGTTTATCATAATGTAACAAAACTAAAACGTAATTGCGAAGGGTTTGTTTTTAAGAAGCTCTAATTGCTTCCACAACTCTTATCCCAAGACACTCACAGAGCTAGATTCCTTGTAAAGTGTAGACCTCTGTTCATTTTGTTCCACCTTGTATCACATTACCGACCGTCGTGCATATTTGGAACGTCAACCGATTCCTAAAATTACGGTTACCTAAATCTGATAAATACATTATGTAATCTTTATACAGGACGCTTCCAGCGAGATATACGTGATATTGAGACCTCAGAAAAGGAACAAAACCAGGAGTCTCCCGCTTGTAATATCCTAACTACATTACATGTAACCTCACCATGGCAACGGGCCCTAATACCATAATACTCACCTTAACCTATTGGATTCTATTTAGTAAACACCCTCTTGTTGACCAATCAGCTGCCTTTAATTAAGTCACGTGTCGGTTGGTGACCAATCTGATTAGCGGACGTCATAAAAATTGTGGTAACAAAACCTCTCCGTTACTTCAGAGCTGAGGGAACTTTTCCTTCTTACTTAATGGAAGAGTGTGGTAAATTCAGCCAACATTCCACCATCTTTTGTAGCTACCTTGTGGGTATAGCCTAACCATCTCAATTACTTAAAGAAGACACATGTTAATGTAACAGAAGTGTTAATCAACTTCATGGCAAAAACAATTCATGTTTCGACTCACACTCATTACTGATTAAATAACGATTAGTTTGTTAACAAAATTCTGAAGGCATAACCAAATTGTCGTTTCGCTGTCATTAGAATTCCCTCCAAGCTCCTAGTCGGCCACCGGGTCTTGTTTCAAAAATTCTGGAAACAATTACATTTTATGCACCGTTCTCTGATAACCAAACTTTCATTTCCAGCGGGCTCCACCTAATATATACGTGCAGCACGTGCGTATGATATAGGGTTGACTCTGTCAGAACAATATAAGAGAAGCGCCACTAAAAGAATCTTCCTCGCAGGTTTCAATACATCGCTGTTTGCGTACGGGCAGACAGGAGCAGGGAAGTCCTACTCCATGGTTGGATACGGCCCTAACAAGTAGGTGGAGTGTGTACTACCGGACATTTTGTTTACCGTAGTTCTATAACTCTATAACTTTATAACTCTATAACTCTATAACTCTATAACTCTATAACTTTATAACACTATAACTCTATAACTTTATAACTCTATAACTCTATAACTATATAACTCTATAACTCTATAACTCTTTAACACTTCTAATAATACGATACTGGTATGTACTAAATACTTTCAACTGTTTTTAACTGAAAGTTTCACGATCATTAAGTTATGATAATATTATAGAATCCAATTATAGTCAAAATTATAGTCGACACTCCCAGGCCATGTACAGGACATGTCCCTTCTGTTTTAGTTTCTACATCAATAGCCATTTGACAAATGTTAACAAGTTCTCTTCTCCAATCCTCAGGGGAATTGTCCCGATAACATGTGACGAGCTTTTCAAAACAGTAGAAGGAAACACAGATCCCAATATGAAACATTGTGTTTCCTTCTCTATGCTGGAGATCTATAACGAGTGTGTCAGAGATCTCCTTATCAAGAACAACCCTAAAGGTGGCCTCGCTGTGAGTTGAACATTTATCCTTTATTTTCCATTTTCGTTGTGTCCTCCTCTTCTTTTCCTCGTCTGATACTTCTTGTATTATGTCTCCTCTTTTTCTTGTCTGATACTTCTTGTATTATCACCTAGCACTACTCGGACTATCATGTTGAATATTGACCCCTACCATCCCCTCAGGTCCGACAAAATCCGTCAATAGGAGCGTTCTACGTGCAGGGTCTAACAAAGCAAGTGGTAGGTAGCTACAAGGCTATCGAGGCTAAGATGGAAGAGGGAACGTCCAACAGAACTGTTGCTAGCACTGCGATGAACGCTACCAGTTCTAGAGCTCACACTGTCGTCACCATCACCTTCGACCAGGTTGCTTAGCTTTAAGGAACCTTTAGTGATAGGTTCAGCAGGATCCTACTGGGTCACAACTTCTGTCGAAGGCCATCCTGCTTACTCTTGACTTTTCCCTCTTCTTTTCACCATTTTTCCTGTTCTCTGTTTTAACTGTTTTTAATTTTGATTAATTCTGACAGATAAAGAAGAACGAGGTGGGAGAAGAGACAAAGCGGACGAGTATTATCAACCTGGTAGATTTAGCAGGTTCCGAGAGGGCTGGCAGCACCGGAGCTACTGGGGACAGGTTAAAGGAGGGAGCTAACATCAACAAGTCTCTATCTGCTCTGGGAAACGTCATATCTGTACGTCCACTCCTGAAACCAGGGTTTTATTGATGTCTTGCTGTTCATTTCTTAGATTGATAAATTGAAATAAATTGTATTAGAGAGTAATTGTTAAATCAAAGCCTAAAGTTTAAAAACTCATATAACCGATAAAATCTCACAGATAAAAGCCACACTTTCATGACATAACTTTCACTCAGGCTCTAGCCGACGCATCATCGGGCAAGAAGAAAGTGATGGTACCTTATCGGGACTCAGTTCTAACTAAACTACTCCAAAATGCACTTGGAGGCAACAGCAAGACTATCATGATAGCAGCTCTGTCACCAGCTGACATCAACTACGACGAGACGTTGGGAACCCTGCGGTACGCTGACCGAGCGAAACAGATTAAAAACAAGGCCGTTGTCAACGAGAATCCCATGGATAAGCTGATCCGTGAACTGAAGGAGGAGAATGAGAAATTGAAGAAAGCACTGGGTGGTGACATCCCTGCCGCTGCTCCAGGTTCTGACTCTCTTACCTTTTTTAAATTTTTGTCATAAGTGATTTTATCATTGTGCTGATCGAGCATGTTGAGCTTACAAATACCCGCAGTTTTCATGTGACGCAATCAAAATTTTCCGGAGTACGATTGTTAAAGAAGGCAGAGTGTTAATATACTCTCAAATTTTTAGGGGCGGTCGGAATGACTCCCGAAGAAGCTGCTGCAATGCGCAAGCAGATGGAGGAGGAAATCAGAGCTCAACTTGAGGCAAACGCATCCGCCATGGCGGACATGCAGATGTCTGGAGAAGATAGGGTAAACCTCTCTTTTTTTGTAGAGAATGGATATTTTGGGTTATGCGGAATGTAAAATATCTTAGATTTTCTTTGAAGAAAAATGCAAGACCTGTGCTAATAAATATTTGGGTGTATGCAGGATGTGAAATATCTTAGATTTTTATTGAAGATAAATGCAAGACCTGTGCTAACGTTCTAACAGTATGTGTTTAGACAGCGATAGCGCAGCAGCAGTTCAACGAGGAACAGTTGAAGTTGCTGGAGAAGGAGAAAGACAAGGACAACACTCCGCACATAACCAATCTAAACGAAGACAACGCCTTGTCCGGCGTTATCCACCACCTTATACAAGCTGGTATACTGTATACTGTATAGTTCTTCCTGCATTCTACTGTTCTACATTTTACCGTAGTCAAAGTTGTTAAATAATAACGCCACTCAATTTGAGTTACAATTCGCCTCTTCGAGGTTCTGAATATATTTTCAACGTAGTGGTTTGAAGTTTCCAGTTACGAAACGAAATTTCAGGTGAAAACATAGTGGGACGCAGGGACGGAGAAACAGTCCCAGCAATCTGTCTCAGCGGTCTCAGTATCCAGAAGTCTCACGCTATCTTCGCGCGAGACGGGGAGACTGTGATTCTGCGTCCCGGCGTTGTGGGGGCTAAGACAAAGGTCAGTTGGAAACATCTGGCCCTCGTTCATTAAACCAGATCAAACATTCAGTAATATGGACACGGCGACGAAAAAAATGAGCGCTATCTCTCTTTGTAAAAAACTGTTTCTGTTGATAGAGGACACATACTTTAACAAATAACGTCAGGTGAATGGACAGACTCTGAACGGTGACAGAACGCTGATGCACCAAGACAGGATCCTGTTTGGTTCTAATCACATGTACGTCTACTACGACCCAGTAAACAAGGAGACAGCCGAAGGAACTCCCGCCCAAATTGACTGGGAGTTTGCTCAGAAAGAGATCGCCCAGGCTAAAGGATTTCAGACAGGAGCGGATGGCCAACTCTCCAAAGGTATTTCAAGTTGTGATCTGAGGCAAATGCGGACTATCTGACCATGAGTGTTCATTAAAAACACCTGACTTCGATCAATCTTATGATCTTATATTTCAACGTCTGCGAAAATCAACTATGTTACATATGCCGAGACATCTGCCAAACCTATTTTTAGTACCTGAAAACAAAATTTCATGTCCCAGAACAACAACTGGCACAAGAACAAGTGCTAGAACTACTTCCCATGGTTAGCGAGAGTAATGCTATATCTGAGGAACTCAACAAACACAAGTTCGTAAAACTTTATCGATACGATTTTCTTTGTTAATAAACATGCACTTTCGTGTTAAGATTAGAGTGGTGTTAGGGATTTGCAGCATTTGTGGTGGTCATGTCATTTGTGCTTGTTCATTCGATTAGCCTTAGTACTTTTAAGGCACACTGCCCTAGGCTGTCATGTTTTTATGTAAAACGCGGTGATTGTTCTGTTACATAAAGCACGTTTTTCAGCAGCTAGTGTAAAATGTTGGCCAAATTTTTATGCGCGGCGCGGCAAGCATGTCTTTTATCTCGTGACACGATCTAATTTAACTGGCTAAACCGTAAACATTGTGCTTGATTAGATTTAGCTCAAGCTCGTTCATTGATATCTTGTCGATGCTAAAAAGTAAACGGATTATTCAATTACTCACGTTAATTGTTCTTCTCGACCATAATCTGAAAATACTTCTCAGATCTTTTGAAGTGATACTTATCTCTGGCGCTGCTAATCCAACTGAAGGGTCAAAGGGAACAAAGTAAGCATTCAAATTTTCGCAGCGACATTTATCATTTGTTTTTAACGACAGAAGCCAATTCTAAAATTTTAGTGTGAAGATCGATTGTTTAACTTGGAAACAGATATCACATTTACAGAGTAATGGTAAAGATGAAGAACCTGCTGAACGGTAACACGTGGCTCTGGGAAAGAGGTAAGTTCATGAACAGACGATATCTGATGCAGGACATGTACCAGCGACACCTTGACGGAGACGAGACTCTGAAGGACCTGCCGGAGGATGAAGACCCGTTCTGGGACCCACCTTGTGAGGTCCTTATCGGGACTTCTAGTGCTTTTCTCCAGGCCTTGGGCTACGGCATTGACATGGATGATCCTATCCTGGTTACAGACTACAAGGTAATACAATTTTGTCATTGATCAAGTTTTCCCATCTCGAAAGTTTTTCATCAAAAAATTTGACTGTTATTTCAGATCCCCAACAGATAATAAACACTAAGAGACAATGTAATAAACACTAAGACACAATGTACAGGGAGAAGATCAAGGGCAGATGTTTATAAACATTTCACCGTGTGACGAAACTGGCAAGTGTATGGGGGAGGAGTACTTTGTGGAGGACTCGACTGAACTGTTGGGAAAACCTTATCATTACAAGGTGACATAGGCTATTTGTATCGCAAGTTTGTATTCTTATTTCCATTTTGTACTTTTGTATGCAACCTTCTTACTCATTTCTTAAAACTTTCATAAAACCTCTTACCCATTAGACTTATGAAAATTCTGCGTTTCTGATTCAATAGCAGGTTTATTAAAACCTACTATAATTGTAGAGTGTTTGATAGATAGCTCTACTTGTTAAACCTACTATAATTGTAGAATGACTTTAAAAATAGCTCTGCCAGTCAAACAACTTGTTGAATTCCTCCAGGTAACGATAAAATCGTGTGAAATACGAGACAGTCGGTTTAATGTTGGAAGTTTTATCAAGTACAAGTTGGAGGGGGACGAAGATTACACCATCACTCCGACAGTCTCTAAATCACTCTCTCCCGAATTTAACCACAGCAGGGTCGTCAAAATCGAGAAAGTAAGCATACATTTTATTTACCTTTTAGGGGTTGTTCACAAGTTGATTAATTTTTTGGTAATTTTACCCCCCACCCTCACTTCCACAATAGATAAATGTCTGAAATGTTTCTTCAAAATTGACTTAGATTTAGCTGGGGGATTGCCTTGAGTCCATTAGAAATGGACAGAGTCTGAGTCCAAGTCATCTTACAAATCCAAAAAATGCTTTGCGGGACCAAAATGTCCACAACAAGAGTGTTGCGGAATTGCCTCTTTCGATATTCGCGTTTTTTAGTTTGCAGTGACCTGAGTTAGAAAATAGCCTGATTAATTTCTGCCGGATTGGTTAACTGTACCCAAGAAAATTAAATGAATTTGGGAAAATTTTGGACATAAATGAAAATTTCGTTAAATGTTGGTTACGCTAGACCTAAACTGGCCATTTAGTAATCAAGAGTAAGCATTTAAAAATTCCTTCCACCTTCCTAGCTAATTAACTACTTAGAATATGAGAACTAAACCATATCATAGTTTAAATCCGTCCTATAATTCTCAGCCTGCACGTGAATATAGATGGACAGTTCTTAAACCCGACATTTAACCTCAAACGTTTACCTAGTCGAATCGTAGAAATGTCCGACAATAAACCACGTAACTTCATGAACTTCGGAACTTAAGATATCCCAATTTGTGACTGGATTGTGGACTTAAACAATCTCCCTTTAATGTTTGTATTTACCAGGTTACTCAAGAAACGCTAGACTATTTCGAAAATTCGTGTATAACATTCTTACTGTACGGTTGTCAAGAAGATAGAGAGAGTGATGTAAAACTCATGAAGTTGACTACCAAGGAACTGCGGCAAAGAGAGGAAAGTAGTGGGAACATGAAAACTAATGCTCTTACTCGCCAGCTCACCAAAAGTTAGTTCGAGAAATTTCGTTATGACCTCAATTGTTGTTTAAAAAGTGACTCAAATATTTTGAATCAGTTTTTATCTCGATCGTAAAATGTTGAGCTATCCTCAATTCGATTTTCGACAACTAGCAAACCCTCTTTGAACAGATGTTGTTGATGAATCAGCGGCACTGAAAACAGAAATCTTGGTTCTAAAACGAAGGAACGATATTTTGGCCAAAAAGGAGAAGCGCATTCAGGGAATTGTCACAGAATGGGGCAAAAAGGTGTTTGTTTACTTTGATAATGAATAGGACGATGAAAGTCGTGATGATCATTTTGTTGTTCCAACAAGTGAAAATCGTATTTATTCTGACGTTTCGAAAAATATTTCATTTTTCATATTCATAGCTGACAAAACATTAAATGTGAAATATAACCAACAACTAGCAACTGAATCTAAATATTAACACGGCTTAAAAAATTTTGTAAAATATTTACTAAGAAAGATAAACGGATAATATAGATTAAGAAAATAGTCAAGTTTAAACTGTCAAAATAATGTGTCAAGCGGCAAGCAGGCT
>JH156160.1:317537-333125 GCA_000226015.1 Mnemiopsis leidyi
TTGGAATCACAGAAAAGGGGGGGGTCCAATGGTGAACTTTTGTTATTTGTTATCTTTTCACGAATTTACGATGGATTTTCTGCAATATCATTTCCAATTGTTAGGACTAGGAATATTGCTTTCCTCTTGAAATACCTTATTGAGATTTGAGCAAGGTTTACCAGCGACACCATGGCATATTTGAAATGATTGTACGGAACGCTCTGCAGGTCGGTCAAATCAAAACTGTAAGTAGTGTAAGGGTCTTGTTTCACAAAGAAGTTCATTGAATCTATGGGCCACATATACTGAAAACGTTGCAATAGTTTTTGTAACACTTTTCTGTTTCCTTGATTATGATAGATTATTTACTTGCATTTGATACTGATAGGTTGCATAAAAATAAAAGAGCGATTTTCCATTTCATTTCATCAATCCAAGTGTATTTGCAGTGTCATGATGTCGATGATACTTTAGATTCTACGTGATGCCCGCCTTGTCTGGCCCTCAGCAGTTCATCTTCAAGTAAGCTAGAGGCTTCACACCATTAAGCTCTTATTGGCCGAAAATTGCAAGAAATCGGATCTTAAGATTCGTTCGCCCACGTCACTTTTCAGTCCACTCCTCCGTGCTCCTCTGCCACGAATACCATTTTGCACATGCTGATAACTCTTTGATACTGCAGGATTCATCAAGCTGTTTGATCAAACATTGCTCTGTTGCGAAACGGACTATAAGTAACATAAAATCGCTGCAATTCTAGTATTGTCCACTGCGGATTCCATCACATAAGATTCGCCAAATTTTCAAAACAAAAATCTTGAAGGTTAGGTTTCGCCGCAATTTTTACCCCCACTACTCTCGTAATTAAGCGTAATCATAGCCTACTATACACACTTATTAGGCCGACCCCTTCCAGTCCACCAACATGTGAGACTAGAAAATCTCTAGAATTTTTCCAAAAAAGAAACTTCAAGTTGGCTGTTTTTGAATTGTGAAAGTGTCTGTACTTGTTCTTAAATGTTTGCAACGGGAAGATCTTTTGATTAGGATAGGTTAATTTTTTCCGGAGAACTTTCCGCCAATAATATAGATAATAATAATGTACCCAAATTCTAAATTATCCTGGTGCAAACCGACGTTAAACAAATTATTGGGGTATGCAGATTTCCCTAGAAATCAGAATTATTTTTGTGAGTCAGCTGTATTAACTTCTGAATGTGAAATTTGTGGAACAAAAATAAATAATTACACCTGTATTCCTCGGCCGGTACTTTCCCTTGATCTATACGGGAATTCTGACATTTTAATTTTTATACGGGATGATTTTAAGTTTATTGTTGATAAATCGATCCGGGCTTTAATTGTGATACTGATATCACGACGACTGGACCATAGCAGCTAAGAGGTAATTGAATTTTAGTTTGTTATCATCAGTTTGTACAACTGTTAGACTACTCACAGTTATATTTTATTAATCTTCACTAATAGTAATTGATCTTATTTGGGAGACGGTTATTAAAATTAATATTTTGAAATATTTTTCACCAATCTTTAACTGCTTAAAAACATGCGTGCTGATATACTAGCATTAAAATTATCGTAAAATGGTTTATACGGCCGTATTGTGATATTGGATTGAAAATTTAGAGCTTTCATAATTTTTTCGCAAAAGCGTTCTTGCGAACTCACGATTCTTTACAATAATTCACAATAGTTCACCATGGGAACCCCGGAACCCCCCTCTCTTGTGGCTCAGGCTGCACGTCGATTGAACTTAAGCTATAACTTTTGCCCCTTATCTGGTTATCCCGTTTGTCTGAATAGCAGTAATTATTAGCAGACATTTCAATTTTCCGTCAATCAAAATCAAATTGCCATGGCTTAAGTCAATTCTGAGGAAGATTAATCCTGTTGCGAAATTTTCAAATTTTTTTGCCTTCTTAGTCCAAATAAGGAGATGGATTAAACAAAAAGTACGTCTCTGCATAGTCGTTTGTAGTCGTGCACTCGTTTTTAAACCTCATTTCATGGCCAATCTCTGCAAGTTAAATGTAGTTATAACTTTCAGTTCCACTCGTGACTGCCAACATTGATTGTTACACAACGAAATAAATTCAAAATTTGAGTGTACTCTGAATTAACCTTTACATTTTCTTTCAGGTTTCTAATTTCTTCAAACATGTCATTGTAACGTGATTGACTCTGAGAAGGTGAGCAATTTTACTAATTCTAAATCAGTAGTGTGTCAGCTAGGCTTATTTTAATTTATGTTTTCAATAGTAAATACTGTTTTAAAAAGTCAACTACGGTTTAAAATTTGGTTGCGCATTAAATTTGAGGCGGTTAAACTTAAAACTTTACGTTTTAAAGCTTAAGGTTCTCTGGTATGTTATCTTCAACCAAGCTACTTGCACATAATTTATTTATGAAAATGCTTGTTCCTCAGTGGACAATAGTCAATAAATGCCCATCCCAGTCTTTTGCATAATCCTGGTCATAAACTGAACGTTTTTTTATCAATTTGTGCCTAGATTTGTTGTAAAGAGGGGTTTCGAATTGTCGTTTCATAATAGGTAGGATTTAAGGGCCACCTATAACCTATAACCTATAATAATGCTTGGTACTGATTGGTACTGATTGGTACCCTAAACGTTATGATTACAAATTTTATATAATTTCCATTAAAAGCCAGAACCCACTTTGCGACAATGTTACTATAGAATCCTGTAGCCCAATTAATAGAGTGGTGCATCAACCCGCAAAAATACTCCAAGCAGAACCTTGATTTAATCAAAAATAACAAAAATTTCTATTCCATAAACAAAATATGAATTTGATGATTGTACGGCTCCCGAGTCCCGATATTATGATAATAAATATCAAATTGACATATCTATAAGTATCCATCTATGAAAAAGTAACACGTGGCTTAGCTGATCGTTGGTGCTTTTCAATTGTGATATTTTCATGTAGGTCCTCATCAAAAAGTTATGACACTATGTTTGCTCTGTCTGCATGTAGGGTGGTGGTAACCACCCAGAAAAGACCTTGAGCCACAAAAAACGAAAAGTAGGTTTTAAGGAAAAAAGGAAAAAAGGAAAAAATTTGTCACAAAGAAGCTAATTGATTATATAAATGCTTATTGTTTACTTTGATCAATATTGCACTTTTTCATTTAGCCTCTTTCTGCACGAGGAAATGCTATAAAGATACAACCAGTTTCGATCAATTATACTCAAGTATGGCCATGGAATTTCTTCCAAATTGCCTGCTTTTTGCTTTAAACTGGCACGACGTGCTAATTTTTAACGGTAAAATCCATTTCTTGGTGTGTAGTAACTGCCAGCAGTAAGGACAATTTGATTTGTCCAGACTCGGTAGAGCACGTACGGCCAGTGTCGACTTAGCGCCCACCAAACTGCAGATGTCTTCATTAGGTTATTTTGGATGGTTTTTTCGCTAAGAATTCGCCATTAATTCGATTTATACGACGAAGCAGTCGACTTTTAATGCACTTCTAGTTTTTCTATCTCGAAAATAACCATTTTCCAGACTACATCATCTTTGAATATTTCTGGACGTTTATGTGATCATTTTGCACGTAGCTGGCGGATAACAAGGACAAACTTTTGCAATGCAGTTTCAAATCAGTTATCCGTTGCGAAAGAAGGCCACCCAACAACGCCAAGTCAGAAATCACCGATCTGACCTCGTTTCAAACGAGGGACTCTTCATCGTCACCTCCCCACCTCCGGATACCACGTTCAGAATGGACATGATCATGAGTGACAGCAACAAACCAGGACCATCCAACCAATCAGATCATTCTTACAAATATGCGCACCTTCGGCGCATTGGAAAACCAAAGTCCGTTCTTCAGAGCCCATCGGAAGCATCGTTCGAATCAGCGTTATCGCGGATTGATCCTTTACCGGAAAGGCCTGCAAATACTCCTAGTAGTCTGCTATTAGGTATGGTGCGGCAAGACGACTTGCGAAAATCTAGCTCTGCCCCTGCTACCAAGTCTAACGTGACTCTTTTAGCTCCACTCCCATCACGTTCTCAGGATAACCTGACCGGCAAATCCAAAGGTCACTTAAGATCCGGTCTCAGAGGACCTCTTTGTAGTGTTACCCCCGGCTACATTAGGGAGATCCCACGGTCATTGCCGCTAAAGCGGCAGCTTACTAAGACACCCAGCTACCAGGTTCCATCAACTGCAGACTCTCTCTATCTATCCTGGAAGGAGTACTTTCAAACACCAGATCCTTTCACTAGCTACCATTCCGCACAACTTTTTGACTCAATAAAGATGGATGTACCTGATAGTATCAAACACTTCCTTGAGGAAATCGACTATAAATCTCCGGGACAATCTGGAGCGAGACTCTCAGAACCTGATGGCCGGAGTGGTCCGAATACCCCTAAATCGGAACAATGGAATGTTAATCCGCCCAAATCTTTATCTCCTCCTAAAGCTATAGAATCTGTTAGGGAACCGGAAGCATTGCTTGAAATAAATGTCAGCGGGGAGTGTTTCATCGTTCGAAGGTCACTTGTCCGGCGATATCCGAACTCTCTATTGGGTTCACCTGACATTGAGAAATATTTCGTGGAGTCTTTGAACTGTTATTTCTTCAACAGAAGCAGATTATTGTTCGAGTTTGTTTTGCAACTTTATCAGTGTGGCTTTATCAATCTCCCTCCAAACTTTCTCGCTCTACCTCACAACAAAGCGGCTCTTAATCGTGAGCTCGATTTTTTTCGACTTCGTTCTGAGTTAAAGACAAAGTCGGCATCAAAAATGTCTTCGGCGTCGTCAGAGGGATCAATCGATGCTAGAAAGAGGGATGCTGATGAACTTATGAAGCTGGTAATGAGCGAACCTGGTTGGACACAGTTCAAGAAGATAAAGCTGAAGTTGTATGTTTTCTTGACTAATCCTCAAAGCTCAAAACTATCACTGGTTTGGATGATATTTGACATGGTACTGGTGCTATTGTCCATATCATCCCTAGTCGTTGAGTCTGAAACTAGATACGAAAAGTATTTTGTTCACAATGACAACTTCCTGTTCAGAATATTTCTCGGCATAGAAATTATCAGTCAAACATTCTTCACTCTCGACTTCACTCTTCGACTCGTATCTTGGCCGAGAATCACATCATTCTTTAGGGACGGAATGAATGTCTGTGACTTTGTATCCCTCCTCCCTTACTACATTCCCCAGCTCATTCAGCTGGTGGACGATCGAAACGTCAAGTCTCTAATAGTCTTCCGAATTATAAGAATGTTCAGAATAGCTCGAGTTTTCAGAGTAATCAGGCACTCCCACGGCCTGCTTATTATCTTCCAGTTTTTGTTCAATTCGGGGAAAGAACTGGTGATGCTTGCAGGCTTGTTCGGAATATTAACTCTCCTCTTCAGCAGTATGATATTCTTTGTTGAACCGCACGATGATGCGGGAACCTTCAAGTCCATCTCCGCGTCTGCGTGGTGGGCGGTTGTCACGCTAACTGGTATAGGGTACGGAGATGTCGTCCCCAAGAGTGCCACGGGGCAGTGTGTCGCTGTACTTGCTATCATGACCGGTGTGGTATTTTTAGCCTTACCCATGACCATTATCATAACCAAGTTTACCAAGCACATGGAACGACACTATCAGCAATGAGGTTCCGATGTTAGGTGATATTGATAATGAGTTGATTTTGCATTTTTTGATCTGAAGTCTGAACCATGTGAAAAAGTTACTTACACTAGTTCAGATGAGCTTTATTTTCTATGTTCGCAAACTACTATATTATTTTCTGTTAATTGCGGTACGAACTTCCCCTTAAACACAGACATTTTCACTCCGTGTCATCTTAAAAAAACCTGGCTTAGGATATATTTCCGGGTTTCACAAAGATAAGCCAACCTTATTTTCTATTGGGAAAAAACAAGTATAGATAAGCCAACCTACTGCCAACCTGGCGCGATGAATTGATTATGTGATATGACTCATGGTTCATTTAGAAACGAATAAGATAGTGAGCCAACTGCCAGTCCGAGGGCCGAAATTCCCATGGTCCCATGTCATTTGAATTAAATTTCATTCAAAGGAGATACGAAAATCCTGGAACTATGGTGATGGAGCTGACAATGATAAAAACAAGGCATTTTCTTAGTTTATTTTTTTTGCCTTCGCTTTAGGATACGTTTTTTAAGGTCCTACTAAAAGTAGAGGGTCAGCCGTTAGACAGTCCTTCCTAACGTATATTCGGTCGGAACCTCTGAACCTGAACATTTTAATAATTAGGCACCTAAAACTTGCCTAAGGTTGAATTCCATGTGGACCACAAAAAGTTGATAAATGAAATATTGCTTATAAAAGCAGGGAATTATGATAACTAGTAAAACAATAACATTTCATGTAATAAGGTCTTACTGTACCACGTGACTACCAATAACAACTAATAGATACTCCCAAAATTAAGGACAAGGTTTTTAGATTCTATGAGGATGTGGCTGAAAATTGCAGTTTTCATTCAACAGCATGGTAGTAACAACACAGTTTAAATTGTTCTTCTATTGGAGGCTTTACCGGTTTTGAATTAATCAATAACGTTTCTACTTCACAACTTGAGTTCTTGAAACTTTCCAACTTTTTAATTTTTAGTTTTAGATTAGTTTTAGATTATGAGTTCAGATATTAACCCTTTTCAATTTTTAAAGGCTAAGGATGAAAATTTAGTTCACGAAGAATTCGCCGCATTTTGTGCTGTTTCACTGCGTCTCCATGACACACCTAAGTTTCATAACTAGCAATTTCGGTACTACGACCGAATCCCGGTGCCGGTAGGACGACGCTAGGAAACTTGTAGGGGGCCAGTAGCGAGCTGGTAGGGCGCCGGTTGGCCGCCAGTCGAGCGCCGGTATAGAGTTAAGACTATTTATTTCTAGGTATCATATAACTTGTGCTTTTAGATAAACATTTGAAACTCCATTTGTTTGACTTATTTCTTAATTCTTATTTTTTTCAACAATTAAGATTCATTATCTGGGTTATTACATTATCATTGATTATAAATGTTTATTTCTAGGTTATATTTAACAACTTGAACATTGTGCAAAAACTTTTAGAAAAAACATTTGCGTTAACTTATTTCTTCAACAATTAAGATTCATTTCTGGGTTATATTATGGACTGGTTTAACTAGATATGTTTTGATACACACAATATAGGGCACACATAGAATTGAACAATAACACTCGAAAGAATAGGATCGTCTTTCCAAGAGGGTAAATCTGAGTCGATATTCTTTCAATCAAACACCACTGCTTGTTATTTTTTTCAGAATACTGTGTAGTGAACGAGAATTGACATGAATTTTATTCATTCATATTTACACCATCAGCTCCTACCGGCTCCCTATGGGCGCCCAACCGGCGCCCTACCGGCATCGGGTTTCGCTCGTAGTACCGCAATTTCATGCACTGTTTTGGTGCTGATTTATTGCAAATTTTTCAATTGCGTTTGAGTTTTCGTATTTTAGTTCAAATTACGGAGTTACTCTTCGCCAACGTTTTTCATTTGTGGTGATTTTCCATTGACATTAAATTGCGGCTGACGGCAGTTTGATTGGTAAATGAACAATGTGATTCAGTGATTGAAGAGGATGTCAATATTTTGAAAACCGTCACTTACTCACTTTCCCGAAAATTTTTTAGTAGAACATTCCAAAATTATAAATTTTGGTGACTCTTAGCCAATGAACATCAAAATGTTTGGCAGGGCAAAGTATTGAACATAAAAAAATAATTTGGTTCCTAGTTAATGGCCTTACCTATTATGCTATTAGCAAAACAAACACACTATAAATGCAAGATAAGTATATAACAGCTGTATCTAAACAATGAATTACTGTATAGCTACACAGTTAGCACTGTTTCAATCTAGAGAACTACCTCCTTTTGGCGTTTCATAGATTAACCATTTTAAAAATTGAATTTAGGACTGTAATGAAGGTCTTTGACAGGCTTTTTAACGTTTTTTTGTGTACGAATCTTGATAGTTTTTAAATTTGGACATTTTATCTTTTCCTGATTTGCATAAGACTTTCATTTCTTTTATCTGTGATCCCTTACCATTCGTTTAGTATCCGACAATTTATATGCTATAGGCGGTGAAACATTTCTCGTTCGACAAGAGAAGATAGAGTTTGCCAACGATGTCATGGAAGCATCAACAAGGAATAAACTAAGAAAGATTTTGACAGCGGGATATCAATTGTTTATCATCAGATATTCATCCTATTTTACCCAAAGCAAAGTGAGTAAACTTAAAAAATGTTTCAATAACGTTAGCACTCGATTACACAAGCTAGTCAGCCAGATTTTTATGGTATTGGTACCGCTAGAGAATGTTAGACTGTGATTAAAGAGGAATGTAAGCTTTATCAGCTCATTTGTCAATCTCGCTAATGCCTCAATTTAAAAGTAAGTTTGGCTGCAGGACAACTTTACCACAAGTTTGACAGTGCTTGTAGCTTTATACTTTTATATTACGGAATGAAAAGGTAATGTTGAATTTTGAGTAGCCAATCAATTGATCTTGTATCAGAAGACAACTTTAACCATGTCATTTGATCATGATTTTGGTTTAGAGGTCTGATAGACATAATCTTACCCTGAGCAATTTAACGAGATCTGGAATAGCCAAAAAACAAAATAAAGTAAAATTTAAAATCAGATGCCTCCTATAATTGTTTTCAGTTTTTGAATCTTGTGTAATTAATCTCTTTATTTGACAATATAGAACTGAGGATTGAGGAGTTCCTACTCGTGAAACTCCACTTCGTCTTTTATGAGTCTAGCAAAATTATGGCTTACACTTCCAGGCCATTCGTCCCTTGATGCTTTGTCCATTTCATTGTAGCCTGCAATTTGGGCCCTGATAGGTATATAGTCTAGTCAAAAATTTATTTGATCGACTAGCGTGACCTCAGGTTAGCTCGTTCATGAGAACTTTTAGACTTGTTACGTAGTAAAATTTATGGTTGATATCGCCTTCCTTCTTCAATGGAATAATGAAGACTTTGAGTTCGTTTATTAGGAGCCTCGTATAGCTCATTTATAAAATCATCGCCATATAGGAAAAGTCAGTAGTAAGTAAATCTTTGGTCTTACTATTTGAAAGCTATTTAAACCATTTATATGGTAATAATGGGAATTCCTGAATTGGCGGACACGGTAGGTTTACCGGTTGATACGTAAGCAGGATGATTATCAAAGCCGGTATAAGTATCACCCATCTCAATTTACATGCTATAAGTTTTACTGCTTTCAAATTGCGGGAGGTGAAACTTACAGAACAACCTCGTCAGTCGTCAAATTCTGGAGTCAGAACTTATAGGTGCAGCAGACAATAACAAGGCTCCCAGCGATTTCATTTTACTTAGCCGGGTTACTTTTTTAGTGCTTAGGCACTTACAGTTTTGAGATCTTCTCATCAAATCGGTGGCCATGTGATTGTTGAGCAGTTTTCCTGCAATTTTGTTTTAAGTACGGATATGTTACAGTGGCAAAATAGCGCCCAGCTTAATACTTCACTATAAGTATACTTCATGGGGTTATTCTTGTACGGCATGGCACAATTGTGCCTTCCCGACATTTCGTTGTCGGAGAGGGTCGGACAAAGTCAGACAAAGTGATCCTAGCTAATTTAGATACAACTTAAGTATTAATTTATTCATGAACATGAAGTTTAATGGGACCACAGACAGAGAACAATGACAATTAAATCACCAAAGCGTTGTCAATTTATCATGACACTTGTAACAATTATAAGGCGTCTTGATTGTCGATTGATGATTACTGATGATGCTAATAGTGTTGCATCATATACAAACAAGATAAGCAACCCTCGTTGTATGCCCGTGGTATTCTTGCGTAGACAGCAATTGTATGAGGTTATTTTACAGGTTGTTTTAGTATCTCATTATAGTTTCTTTATTGCAGCTGATCAACACAATAATAAAAGAACGCAACGTAAAGGTGCTAGGTATACTAAGTATAACTATAGCTAGTACTGCAAGTTACTAAGAAATAAGTCAGTTGAGTGCTTGTAATGCTCGCTCAGTACTGAGGTACTGAGTGAGGTACTGAGGTACTGAGGTACTGAGGTACTGAGTGAGGTACTGAGGTACTGAGGTACTGAGGTACTGAGTGAGGTACTAGGTTCTGAGGTACTGAGGTACTGAGTGAGGTACTGAGGTACTGAGGTACTGAGGTGTGGTGCCATGGTGGTGAGTTTTATTTAGAGCAGTGGGAGATGCCGAGATGAAATTCGTATGTGCTTTAATTTTTATTTACAATATCTCAATATCAATAAACACCCTGTTCTCCGCAATTGCTGATGTCATATCATAATGTCTGACCCTGACTGTCAGAGGACTGAATTCCAATTTTCTCTTCTCAGAAATACACACATATTCGCCTCGCATACCGATGACTCTATTTTCCATGAATTTTTCGCGTGAGCGTAGTTTTCCTAGTTATGCGATATTGTTGAGGTGTTTATATAAACGTGTTAACATGCGCATATACCTACTTCCGAAGTGCCAAATTCCTCTGGCGCATCAAGCGTGCAATGCTCATTGTTTAGTTAAAATGTCAAATTGTCAAATTGGCTATCAACAGCCACCACCAATCCTGTCTTTGTACAAAACCAACTACAAAACCCGAAGTCGTGAACCGTGAAATTTCCACGTCCTATGAACTTCTCTGCAAGAGCACATACAATAAGTGACTAAAAAGCAATCAATCTTGTAATTTGGTACGTTGGTACTAGGATAGTAGGATACTAGCAATAGTTCTATAGTACGTCCTCCTAGCTATTCTGTCCTATCCCGTACTTCCCATCTGTTATAGCTCCTGATTCCCGGACCAAGTATCTCATGATGAAATTGGTACAAATTTTGTGATAACGAAAAACAATAATCTCACGGTCTATAATCCCAGATTAGAATTGACCTTATCAATTATATCTACGTATTACTATTGATTAGTTGCTAGGATTTAAACGAATAGTAAAATATGATTTTTTTCATTGTCATCGATTTTTTGTGATTTTTAAGCCCTCTGACATAATTACTATTACGAACTTTGCTGCACGTTGAAGGCGGATAATCATCAGTGTGAATAATCTTGTTCGTGAAAAGTTTTGTTCATCATGAAAAGTCAGTCCATCATAATCATGTCCGCCAATGAAGTTGCTCAAAATCTAATTTTAGTTTACACTTGTGGTGCATATTTGTCTATATTTCAATGGCAAATAAGCCAATGGTGTGTCCAGCATGGTGGATCGCTGGATCAGCAGAGATATTTGTATTTTCATTTTTCGAAATCGTTTGTATCTTCCGATCTGTGGCGTGGAAGCCCAAGTTGATCACTATTAAAGTGACACCCTAGTCAGCTGTGCTTTTGTGGCTCAAAATTTTCCCTCATGCACACTATTTCAATGCAACCACATGCTCGGCGTTAGATATGTCTTTTCAGAATAATTATCTCTTCAAAAAATGATTATAGTTTAACATCTGTTTAATAGCAGAGGACTGGAATTGGGTGAAATTCAAATTAAGTTCTAGAGCAGCGCACTAAAAATTCCAAATTAACAACCTTTCACTTGAGTTAATCACCTTTTCAATTATTTCCATTCAATAGATGCCGAACTGGCTTCTTGATTCCTAAAAATTTCTCTCCCTGATTTCATGCTTCATTATTTTTTGGGCTTTATGAAATCTAGGTCTAGTTAAAGCTGACACAAGTAATTCCTCGCGGTTTCCAATAATTAGAACACATGTTCTTTACTAAAACCTGGAATTAATCAAGTTCAGCAATCTCACAGTCCTATAAATGATATAAATATGCTGTACGTCTTGTCGGTTTGACTTTCGTTACGCCCTTTAATTTAGATGAAGCAGTTAGCAGTTAGCAGTTTTGGCAATACATCATAATGTGAGTTTGTGAAAACGGTTCATGGTACAAATATCATTATGGCTTTATCCGTCACCTCGTTACCGATTGAATTATTTTTCCCTCGCAGTATCAAGTATGTGTTTTCTTCGTTGCGACGTTCTTATTTGGCAGAAGTTTATACTTCGAATTTCTCAAGATAAATATAATTCTCATCTTTAAAAATAGAAGCCAAGGTTTTATGAAAAATCTGAAATTGTAGGCTTGGACGATAATTTTTTGTCAATTTTCATTCAAATTTTTTTACCCCATCGGCGCTTAGTTATATTACGGGCGTCTGGCAAGTTCAAAGTTGAAACATCAGGACTGCAGCGTCTAATAATCTTTCCTATAAGTTTAGTTTCGGTAATCATTATTTTGGGTATGAATTCTGTTGTACAGCTTGTCATGATCTGTTTGGACAAAAAAAGAAAACTTGCGAGGTCTACCTCAGAATTGCTGTTGATGTTCTGGTTTCCATAACTTGCCACGAGTCCAAGGTTAGGTAACCTGTTCAGAGAAATGAAGGATGCACGTCTATTCGTTACACATGTCTCTGCCATCATAAACATGATAGAGCAACACTCTAAGTACATCTGCTTTGTTCATGTTAACTGACATGAGCCTGCACAGTGTGGGCCCCCAAAGTTCAAAGCACCTGATGCGTTGAAGGAATTGCTTTCCGGTTCCCTACCCGATTTCCAAATCTTTGTCTAGACTTCCATATGCAGATATGACAGCTCCAACCTCCAAGGTACGTTAAGTGAGTGCTAAATTTTGTTTTGATGCTGCCACAGACTTAAGCCTGGCGACTTTACAAAAAACAAGTCCTTATAAGGACTTAAAGACTTAAACTTTAAAGCTGTTAGTAACTCTTCCCACACTTCTGTCGAGGATTTACGATACGTAGAACACCACACTCCGTCCTCTGATTCATCGTCACATCTTCTGTTTCAGCCTTGTGAGTCCCGTCTTCAGTATAGTTGATAAAAGTTCCAATTCCCTCCAGATTCTTGTTTCTCCACCTTATAACGTCAGTTCTATCTTGAAACTTTTCAGATAAAGCCACGGGTAGCCCCCGCATCACACTTTAAAAAGATGTAGAACTAGATGTAGAGTCCCTGCTGGGTTATGTCTCATCTACCTCGCCCCCTTGTCGATAGTCTTTTTCTCAACCTTTTCAGCAGGTCAGGCAACGTCTGACAACTATGTAGTTTCTACCTAAGAAAAACCATCTGTCAGACTTCGTGACGGGCAACATCCTTAATCACATTTAAAAATCCCTTAATTTATTTAAAATTGTTTTTATCAGGAGCTTGATCCCAGTTCTTCTTTTATTTATTTCCAAATCTTCTTCAGCTGGATTGTCGATATGATATCGCCGCTTCTGCCAAGGCCAAAATTTTAATTTAAAGATATAGTAGTAAACTACTGCCAGTTTGAGTTATATGACCGAATTGGCATTGTTTTTAAAGTGCATTGTGGTGATAAATCTTCAGCCTTCTATGCTGTAACATACTGTACCCAGTATACAGTATAGTCGTCACACTAAATTTGATATTAGTACGATTGCAAGCACAATAGAATAAGATTTAAGAAATAAGAACATCGACTGCAACATACAAATTCTGTTCAGAGTCAAAATGGGTGGTCTACGCTACTTTACACTCTCAGTGATAAAATCAACTGCATTACTTGAGGTGTTGGACAATGGACCTACACCACTGACAGAATTCGGGTTTACGACATCTACCCATGCGGTGGACGATATAATCTTTGATCAATTGTGGATGCCATCACAAATATGTAGGATGTGTTATACTTATAGTGTGACACAGTGAAGAGAGATTCAACTCAAAGTTGTCGTAGTCGCTCCATTATTTATCTTCAACACCAGTGCTCTGTGATATCCGTATTGTGATCCGTCCTCATCACCCATTTCCCTGAGGTCCGCATTCTGTCTTTCTCATTCTGTCTTTCGCATTCTGTCATTTAAAGACTTCTTACTAACACAGTTGTTTGTCTTGTACTTTTAGTTTTACATTTGAAGGTTTTTAGAGTATAATATGTAGACCTATGTTTTTCAGATGAGCTATACTCACATGTCCTAGCCATGGTTTAGTTGTGCATAATTTTACGACTTTTTCTTAACAAGCCTATTGTATAGCTGAAAGCACGATGTCAACCTACACGGACCGCCCTTAACTGGTCGATCCCTGTTTACAAGCCATGTAGCAAGGGACCAGATAAGGCTAAACCGGTAAACGGGCATAGTTAGACACCGTACTTCCATCTTGGGACTAGTAAACAACTAGGAAATATTTCCTAGTGTTTAAAGTTCACGAGACGAAAGCTGTGCAATTCAGCAAGATCCTAAGGAATCTTGTTAAAGTGCTTTTGATTAATTCAAGCACACGGATGTCGCAAAATGTTAATACTCCTTGGTATTTCTTTTCGTACATTCCTCGTGCACAGTGGAAGCTGTGACTTAAAATCGTTCTAACGAAATTTAAATTCAATATCTTTTCGATTTTAAGTTTTTAATTTGAACTTTTAAAATTAGTTTACACTTTTAATTTTCAGTTTTTAATTTAAATAATTTATGTTTCGGTGAAGTAGTGGATGGCCGCAGAATAATCGCCACTAACCAAAAATTGCAGCTGGCCAAAATCTCTGAAATCGTCCTACCAGTAGGTAGTGCAAAGTTGATGTTCAAACTGTAGCCCAATCGGGAGAGCACCATAGTCACTTTTAAGTCTTGATAGACGAAGGTTATCATGAGATCATAGCCGATTCGGTAAGGAGCCGAATTTGCATGCCAAAGAGTTTCGACGATAGTCGGAAGAGCTAGTTAAATATGATCGATAAAACCCGTAGATCAATTTTTGAGGTCCTTTAAATTTAGTCGTGAAAATCTAAGCGCACAAGTTCTCAGATGGATTCTTCAACTTGAATCTTGTTTAGTTGAAAGTTGAAGACCTTATGCCGCATGATATAACATTATATAAGTGACGTGTAGATATTTGTTATAAGTGGATATTCTTATTTATTCAATGAGTACATGCTTGTATAATTAAGCCACATCGCAGGTGAGATATTGGGTAAGCAAAAAACTCAAATACATTTCAATCTGAACTTAGGGTTTCAGCTTCTCGATAGTCCAGGACTTCCGTAACTAAGACTGGTCGTAAATTGTGGTGCATGTCCAAAAAGGTGTAGCATGTTGACTCCTATTTAATCTTACTCTTAAGGGTCGTTCGCACATGATGTCATCACCTAAGGGGAGGGGGTTTTCAAATGAAGACGATTGATGACGAGGGGGGGGGTTGCCAATGATGATATCAAAAAACGACAACTTTTTAGTATTTTTTATAGATTTTTTATCATTTTACTCAAAATTTTCAAAGTACGAAAGATTATTTTCAAGTGAAATTCAAATAATACAATTGCATTGTCAAGTCATTTTTTCCATCTCTAATACTTTTTTTGCCGAAGGCAAAAAAGTAAAGTAGATGGTTTAAAGTGGTCGGATTTTGGAGTGGTAGGTGGGTAGTAGGTAGATGGCGGTTGTCCGCTGTCCGCTGTCCGCTGTCCGCTGTCCGCTGTCCGCTG
>JH156160.1:349418-364986 GCA_000226015.1 Mnemiopsis leidyi
GATGATGTCATTATGTTAATTTACCTCTGACATTTAGGGGGGTTTTGTCATGATGATGAATGATGACGGAAGGGGGGTAAAAATTACCGAAAATTTGCTGACGTCATATGTGAACGACCCCCTATGTTTTGATCACAAAAAATTAACTTGAAAATTGTCTTACTCGAATTTCACTTAAAAATTGCCCCTCTTACTTTTTAAAATTTTGATTTAAATCATGAAAAATTAATAGAAAGTATTTTGAAAATCCTAAAAATTCTCCAAAAAATTGTCGATTTTTGATGACATCATCATTGGAAAAACCCCCTCCCCATCATTTGAAAACCCCCCTCCCCCTAGGTAATGACATCATATGTGAACAACCTCAGACTATAAAGTATGAACCTTTGCACCCTTCGCCCTCAAACAGCAATTTTAAATTATTTTCATAGGTTTGTATTTATACGCTGTTAACATAAATTCGTTGTAGTTTGATTTAATTTTCCATTGTAAATTCAAAGAGAGCTTTTCATTTTGAAGCTATCTATATTATATTATGTACAACGTCAAAGAAAATTCACTCATTGAAGTGATATTGCTCAAAGATGCACGATCACTAACTGGAAGAACAAGAAATGCATTATATTGAAATTTTGTAATATGTAAGTAGAGCATTATAAAAATTTCCTTTGAAAGTGCCACTTCACGAGGCCGCTTTCTAGCTGAATCTTCGATTAAAGAAGTTTTAATTTTCCGAAGATGTGAACAACAAATTTGATTGGTTTGACTGCGTTTTCATCAATTTCATTAGATTCTTATGTTTCATAAAATGAGAAAATATCTCCATATCTAGAATGATTTCAACTTAAGGTCAAAAACTTGAGCTTGATGAATTATCCGCAAAGCCTCGGCAGCAAGACACTGCTTTATTGTTTTGATAATGTAAACTGTAAAGGATGTTAATTGTAGCATCGTTATAAGTGCGTGGAATAATAGTATTATAATTTTCATTGAACTAAATGCTTGACAATTGAGTTTCAATGTTATGTTGACTGTTAAGTCTATCGCAGTTAATTCACCAAAAAATAAGCTGTCAATAATACAGCCCTTAACCTTGTTGGCGCTCGAAAATTTTGACATTGGCCATGGTGTATTGAAGAGCACCATTAAGATACAATAGTTGAAAAACTACAACATACTTCGATTGATAAAATAA
Organism: Mnemiopsis leidyi; assembly: GCA_000226015.1. Lineage (NCBI taxonomy): Eukaryota > Metazoa > Ctenophora > Tentaculata > Lobata > Bolinopsidae > Mnemiopsis > Mnemiopsis leidyi. The sequence continues at coordinate 350,614 of JH156160.1, forward strand.
AATGTTACTGGATTATCAACTCATAACATAAAAATTTTCAATCATGTTAACCTATTTAATCTGGAGCGTGAATTGAGAGGACCAAGTTGCAGTGCTCTGCTCACTAAATTGAAAGTATATAGAATTGAAAAATTGAGGGCTGAGTAAGCTTCACGCACAACCATGTAAATCCGAAAAATAGTCTGGCCAGGAAACATCAGTTTTTCTAGGTTTTTATTCAATTTTGGTATGAATTCACTAAAACCCTTTTCCGAATAAAGTCTTAAAACTTCCAAAAATGGCAAGAAAGAAAATTGGAACTACGATAACCACTGAAAAACGAAATCTCAGCTATTTCTAGCCATGAGCTGCTTATTGAGTTTGTCCTGTATCAATTGAGCCTTAAGCTGCTTATCCTTGGCCGATCCACTAAGTGATTTCTCGTCCCATTTGGATTCCTTCTTCTTCTCCGCAATTATCGTTTGCTTTATCTTTGAGTTAGGATCGTTCGCAGCCTCTTTTCTACGCTCTGATTCTCTCCTATCATAGTCCTTTTGCTGCTTTTCGGCTAACTGTTTGTAAAATGATTCGCTTCGCCATGAAGATTTATTCAATATTGGATCGGTGAAGTTAGTTCCAGTTTCACTTATTCCCGTCATATCAATCAGTTTATCATAAATGCTGGGGTTTCTGAACTCTTTATTGTCCCTCATCCTACTACAAAAATCATAGCCTAACCGCCGCCGTTTGGAGAGCTCAGCGGCGATTTTCTCTTGGAGTTTGGAGGAGCATTTCCCTTTGGCCTCAGAGGGAATTTTTACGTTTCCATTTTGATCCAATTTTCCCATGAAATTTTCCGAATCCGAATCTGAATCTGAATTTTCAACGGTGACGTCATCTGAAAATGGAGATAATTAGTGACGAGATTAACTAGGATGGAGGTAGGAGTAAGACGATTGATTTGTTTTGTAAATTAGAGAAATTAAATTGGTTTATGTCATATGTGGCATGGGACGAGAACCGTGTTCCAGAGGGACCATGGCATCCCGGATTTTTGGATAGAATTTCTCAGGTATTCTGAGCCATCTCTGAAAATTCCGAACTTTTCTCCTCCTGCATGCCGAACAAACTTCCTTTGCTCATGCTCAGTAATCATGGTTCAGATTTCAGAATATAAAGGATTCATAAATTTCCTTAGCTGCTTGTTTTTCTTTGACCACTTGGTAAATAGATAATACCAGTTAAAAAACAAAGGTGCCCTTCAAAAACGACATTTTTTGAACTGAGTGCCATGTCATAGTACATATATTATAAGTACGTACGTTTTGGTACACTCCATTGCATATTCGTTTTAGGATCATATGTTTTACAGATTTACGACATCTAGTTGACAAGGAACAGAAGCTCCATTTTCAAAGGACAAAATCTTAAAGTAGCATCTTTCTATACTAGGGCATCTCCCTCCATCACTGGTATGTGAGCAGAGTGGAATGCCGATTGAAGTTCTTTGATTACCTGCTGTGGAGAATTAATTTCACAGCATATTCGACGAAATCGAATTAAACCTCAAAAGTAAATACTAGTTAACGTTAACCACATACAATTCGGCTAGGAAATCGCTCGTTAGTAGCTTACGTAGAATGTACTGGCCAGCAATTAAATGAATAGTTGTCACCGAACAAAATAAGCGCGCGGCGCAAGAACGGGATGAAATAAAGCATTGCAACATAGTAAATACGTTCGTCGACATTGAAATTTTTCGCACGCCAGTTTGTATCCATGTATCAGCTTTTGTCCTGCTTTGTTTGACTTGTGTTCTCTGTTTTTATGGGTATCAGCTTTTGTAATTATGTAGTGGAAAGCATGAATGATAGAATATCATTATGCGAGCCTAGCAGATTTGACATTAAGGTTTTGTAAATTAAAATATGGTTCAACTTTCAAGACTGTGTAGTATCAAATAAGGCCAAAACACAGAGAAATGTGCCTGCTCTTCAAGAAGGAAAAGGGAGTAAACTCACACTGCTTTTCGATTTCTTCTTCATTTCTGTCTTCGTTAGTTGTCTTATCTAAGTCTTCATAAGTACTCAGTAATGAATTTAGAGCAGTTTTACTTTGTTCTTGAGTCCGCGACTGAAATGTTAAGCCGACAGTTAGAAATGAAATAGGAAATTGTCGTGAAAATAAACGTCATTTCTATTCAGTATTATCTCATTAAAGCTAAACTCTATAATTTTATCAAAAGTACGTCATTTCTATTCAGTATTATCCCATTAAAGCTAAACTCTATAATTTTATTAAAAGTACGTAATTTCTATTCAGTATTATCCCATTAAAGCTAAACTCTATAATTTTAGTAAAAGTACGTCATTTCTATTCAGTATTATCCCATTAAAGCTAAACTCTATAATAATAAAAGTAGAAATACAAATCACTAACAGGACTTATCGAGTTGTATGATACCAAACCGAGCGTGTTACTGTTAGAATTTCCCGAAGTGTTCATTGAAGTGTCCGATAGCGGAGATCCTTCAATTTCTCCCGATAACTTTTCCTCGACTGAAACAATGGCACGTGTCAGCTACATCATGGTTCATGATCTTAAACCGAACCAACCTACATCGTAACACAACGATACCTCCTTATTGAATACAACAAAACTATTTGAAATTTACCATTTTCATCATTTTCAGTTTCTTCTTCGTCTTGTTCCTCTGTTTTGGGAACTTGTTCGAATTCCATCTCCTCCTCGTCACTTACACCCCCGTAACTCCCAATTAAACCGTCCATCCTTAACAAAACAGGTAACATAAGTAAATACATAATATCGTTAATATTTCGTTGGGCAACATGGGGTAGCACAAGGCTCGGATAGGCGAAATTAATTATCCATTAAAATTCAATGGATTAAAAAAAGTCGAGAGTCTAAAAAATCAAAACTTATGCCAAAAACTCCGGATTTTGGTGTAGGCTGTCAAGATCAAATATTTGAATTAGCACCCCAATGACTAATCATTTAGTCCCAATATGGACGACAAATCTTTAGATAGATTAAAATACTTACTAGTACTCGAGTATCGGTAAATAAAATATACATTAAAATAGAGTTGATATATTACAAACTTTACAAAATAATTTATCTGATTAAAAACATGCGAGGTTATGTCGTAATCAAATATATCAAAACTGTTACGGTAAAAATACAGTGTCTGCCAAAAACAAATTTTTGTCTGCATTCAAAGCCTAAGGTATTATCAAAATGTCTTAAAACTGGTTCTGAACTAAAAACTTTGGTATTCTTGGAGCTGGCCTATTTCTCTGCAATTCCTTAAATCCTTCGTAAAACTTTGGAGTTTCTAAGAAAGTAGTTTTCCCGACAGAACTTCCAATCGGTAACAAAATACGCTGGTTCTCCAGATCAGTATTTCTCGAAATCCTAGTACAAGAACGTGCGTGGCACTTGACGAGGTTGCGCCAATGACGCCCCCATTTCAAGGCAAGCTCGTTGGCACGGTAGGTCTGTTGTGTAACAGCTTCCAGCACTGCCCGAGATCGGGTCTCCTCAGCCAGGGTTACACTCTTCATCCACTGTCTTAATCCTGGTGTGGTATCTTGTTACTAGAACGGTAGAAATATCAAAATATCACTGCAACTGTAAGAGAACAAAATAACGAGGTACTTGCTATTTCTTTCCCCTCTTTTGTGATAACTTGTGATAGCTTAATAACTTAAAGGAAATTTTAAAGATGAAATATCCGCAATTTGGCTATCAGCTGACTGCTGAATGTCGATTAAACTCCAAAAGGAATAGGTATGCAAAGAGACAAATTGAACAAAGAAACATACTACTTAAATACCTTAGAATGATTTTCGGAGGATTGTAGGGCATTATGTTGTCAAAGAGAATCAAATTAAAGCTGATGGTTTTCCACTCGACTCACATACATTTCAAAGTGTCAAAAAAGCTAAGGCACAAAATTTGGCCTACCTGTTTGAATGAGATATTGACGTCTGTCTTGAAGGGCAGCCCGATAAGACTTTTGTTTCTTCTTCCTGTACTGAGTGTAACTTATCCAGGCTCGTAAAACTCGATGTTCCAATGTCACACACCTGTCGTGTGTAAGGTTAAAGACACACTTTAATATCAAATTAAAGTGTAAGCTCTAATAGACAAAAACCAAAATGTAGACAAATTGGAACTTACCAGAACCAAAGCGCTTGTTCTGTTTGCTTTTTCTCGATCATTTTGTCATTTAGAGCAGATTTCCACGTTACAAACATCTTTTGTATCACATGATCCGATACAAAATTGTCATGCTTCCCTCTCAGTACCATCTTCTTGAACTGTAGCTGGACATTCTGTCTGAACCCATCCAGACATTTAGCCATCATCCTGCTTCGACGATGCAGATCAGCAATTTCGCATAACTCACGATACCTACTTTCAGCAACAGCTCTCTCTTTCCACCGATGCAACACTTGTCTTATTCTCAACCTCTGTAAGACTGACCGCCCATCTGCCAACAGTTCCTGTTTCACCACATGATCTCTAGCCTGCACCTCAGTGTGAGATAGCCACCCTAGCAGCACTCTCCTTGCTAAGGTATCTTTGTAGTGTACCTCTGCTCGTAAGTTCAGATCAATGGCAAGCTTCTGGATCCTCACTTGGGATGACCAACGTGCAAGAAGTTTGGATAGAAGTTTTTTGTTGTACTCTTTTTGAGCATCTTGGACAGCAACCTTTGCTTTATTTAAAATTTTGTGATGATGTGTCCAGTATTTGAATCCGGAAGAAAGGAGATGTTTACAGTAATGTTTGTCTGCCACCTTCTCTTTTGTTCTCTTTTCTAGCTGGTGATTGCTGTAGTCCTTCCATGCAGCGAATACATAGGCAAGTCTTTTACTCTTTAAATGTTCCTCAGCCTTCTGCTTTCTGACAACCTTATTCACTGTAGCATGTTTGTATCGAACTACTGCCCTGAATGCTCTATTAATTAACTTTGTTTGATAGTGCTGCTGGGCAATAAATTCCTTTGTCTTATTCAGAGCCTTCTCTTTACTTTTACACATCCAAATTTTAAAATGCTTAGCCAGTACAATGCTGTTGTTGTGCAAAACTGCAATGCGCTCATCTTGACGCTGATTTTGAGATACATGGTACATTTTCAGCCAGGTGTAGAAGTATTTGTGGTTGAGTAGCTCGTTGTGATGCATCTCTGCAGTGTCTTTCTTTACTTGAAGAGTTTTACGATAACAGAGATAAAGATGCCAATTTGTAAACATGCGCTGAGTCACAGCAGTTTGGTAGTGTGAATCAGCTATTAAGTAACATTCTCTCAAATCTGCCTTGTATTCTCTGTATGCAGCCCAGCGCTGCAGAGCAACATTGAGAAGTTTAATCTGATAGTGCTTCCTTGCCATGAGGGTTCTGTACTTCAATTTGTCTTCTTCTATTTTGTCGACCTCGTCAACCCACTTCCGGAAACATGATGATAAGATATGTTTCTTGTTCAAGGCAACCGCAGTATCTTTGTCGACCAGTGTTTGTTGCTGATGTTTTGTGTAAACTTTTAATCGGGCCAGAGCTCTTTGTACAATTTTCTTTTTGGAATGTTCTTCTGCAATTTTGACAGATATTCTCTTTTGATTTTGCATCTTACAAAACTCTTTCCAATGAACAAACATCCGTCTACATTTTGCTTTATACCATATTATGTGGATCTCATTTTCAAGTTTTTTGGTTTTAGTCGAGATGGCCAACTGATCAGACCACTGATAGAAAAATTTGTGCTGCAGTTTTGACTTTAAAAGTTTCTCAGCTTTTCTCTTCTGGATTTCTTTACATTTTCGTTGCTGTCTATATGAAATCCAAACTTTGAGCGATTGCCGAATCAGCTTGCCTGCATAGAAGTTTGAAACGACGATGTTCATTTTTCTTTTAAGAATCTGTTCATTCTTGAAGGAAATCCATTGTTCTAGACATTGCCTCTGCAATGAAAGAGACCAAAAGTGTAAAGCTATGTTCTCTTGCTCCAGAGATATAAATCTTTCTGCCATTGCATAGTGCCATTGATTAAGCATCTTTGAAGTTAGGTGTCGTTCATACATAGACTGAGCAACGGTCTTGTTTGCATTGACCTCTTTTCTTACTTTTACAGCCACCCTTAATAAGTCAAAGTATCTCTTTTGGAGTATTTTGGAACATTTCTGATCAGCCAGCTCTTTCTTCAGACACATCTCCCTGTTGTCTACCAGAAACTTTCGCCAGGTCTCCCAGGATTTCTCCTTTAGATAAAACCTATAGTGACAGTCGGCCCTAACAACCAGTTTCCATTCTGTCTGCTTTGAATATGTCTCCTTCCTCCAATTCGATAAGAATTTTTTAGCCAGTTTTGATTTGTGCAGAACTGTAGCCTTATGAAATGCTGTGCGATCTTTGCCAAACGTGATATTTAACCACAAGCCAGCATACTTCTTAGCAATCGGATTTGGTGGTGAACTAGGAGGATCATGTTCAATTCGAGGGGTCGGCTGAGGAATGTATATGTTTTTCTTGATAGTGGTGGAGTGTTTAGGACCGTCACCGGCACTCGCCAATTTGGCTTTGTTTGCCACATTGTCAGCAAATTTCTGAGCATCAAACTTTCCTTTTACAGTGATTGGTCGGTAAAGTTTTGCTGAGGTGGTCCTTGGGACAAGAGCAAGGTCAACGTGCTTTGCTTTCGAAGCATGATGCTTTCCTTTGGATGTACCTTTTGATAAAGTTTTAGTGGTTTTTGAAAGCTCCTTGTTCAGTTCTGCTAAAATTGCTCGTTTTACCTGGGCACGCTTTTCATCTGACATGAAAATTCCTGAATAGAAATTCAAATTAATTATGCAATACAAAACAATCGGATGTCAGAGCTTTTAATATGTATCTTGAAAATAGGCGAGGTTTAGAAGTCTAGGATTTTTGAAAAAAAAATATTTATTATGGCAGTGAAATAAATGTTGTGACACCAGTTGAACGAAATAAACATAATTGGATAACAAAACTTTTGTAATAATTTACTTAACTTAATTCTATAAGTACTTGCTTGAAACAAGTCGTACACTCAAATATTTAATCTTCTGCAACAATTTTAGATAAAAATTATCATAATCCAACTCGAACTTTTGAAACTGAGGAGCTTCTTTGTGATGCCAAACGTTTGGAAGTTTGTAAAAACACCATAACAAAAGATCAAATACAATATTCTATATCGGAATACACAAAAATGCGGATTAGTTTTTAAAAATTCAATGAACAAAATACTTCTGTGTCTACTTTCTCAACTTATTATCAAATATAAAAGACCTTAGTAAGCAACATTATAGGTGGGGTCGCTAACAAATTTCAAATTTTCTAGCGAGTTGACCTGCTTCTTAACTGATATACTCTTAGATTGGAACTACAACTGTCAATAATAATTTATCTAGTCAGTGTTCTTTCCCAGATATTAAATTATTAATAAACACTGATAAAATATGGACTCAATGGCAGAAATGGCCCAAAACATAATAATTGCTCTACCATTTTGCAGTGTATAACGCGAAAAACCCCGACTTGTCACTCCATATTCATCCTTATACTTGCACTGCACTGTCTTGGAATCAAAAATTTAGATTAATCTAATCGGAATGAATCGAGATTTTAGAGCGGAATGTAACACGGTCAAAAATTGACAAAAAATAAAATCATTATCCCAATATAAAGATTTTCACCTCCGGTAAAATTTCAAAAAATTATAACAATTAAGTAACTTTAAGCAATTCAATAAATACATGCAAAACGCTCCAAAAAAAGCCAATATCGTAGAAAAAGGCTCTCTAATAGGAAAACGTACAAAAAGCGTCAAATTTCTTTATAAGCCTACATCATCGTAATTAAAGAGGGCTAAATCTCTATCTGGCATAGCTAGCCAGAACAGAAAATGGAGAAGTAATGATTAGCTGATAATCGACAAACTCTATCTATTTGTAAATTAAACACCTTTGATACTACCTTATAAAAGTCAAAAATCAGGGGGTAGAAAAGCATGCATCGTTTCCCTTTAAATCTATTTTACGTTGGCAAATAACAAATTCCAAAATAAATTAAATTTTGACTCTTAACCAAAATCAACGGTGATAGCAAAGTAGGTACTAAAATAACGAGAAATAAATTCATCGCATATAAGAAGCAGTTTCTACTCAGTTTTCCTTTCCAGGTTTTTGCGACGCTCATCCCGCAGGCGCAGGAAGATTCGGTAGCGAAGTGAAACAAATTCTATCACAGGTGTCCAGGGCCACTCGTACTCGTTGAGAATCTTACTGTCGACGTTTTCTTCAAAATATGAGAATAGAGGAAACCAGCTCCAGGTAAGTTCCTGTTCACGAATAACATCTTTAGTTTTAATACTTTCAACACTACTACATCTTTAGGGAAACTTGAACAATTTCATCAATTACAATCAGATCGTTTGTACACTTAGGGGCTTAATTAAGCTGTTTTATTCGCCTTTCAACCATAATAAAAGTTGGGCTTAAACGTTAACTTAGATTACAAAAAACAGGAAATGATTTTAGCGAAATAAAGGCCCAATACCTGTGAGTTTCTTTGTTTGTGAGCTAGGGAGTTTGCAAGAACGTGATAATAGGCAAACGTTCTAGAAGTTATGTAGAAGGCAACTATTACGTCAATTGTGTAGTGTTCGTGAGCTGCTAGGATGAAGAAGGCACCAAAGAAATTTAGGGACCAGCTCAGAGTTTGAATAAACTTGAGTTTCGCAGAAGTATCTGAAATAGGAATGAAAGTAGTGCATCAGGAGCATGAATAGAATGTTTAATATTAGTTTTTTTTGAAATGTAACTTATGGGTCCGATAGAGATGAGTAAGGTCTCATGTCACCCGTGACTAAATAGTAGAATAGAAAACGGCTGAAATATAAAGGCCGACGGGGTTAGGGTTAGGGTATATATGAAAGTGACCTACACTCGCAGATAAATAGATTGAGGACAGTGAGAACGGCAGTGTGACCGCTAAACATGTAATCCCCACAGGTCCTTACCCCTGATATCGACATTCCTGCACCTAAAATATAACAGTTATCATCCGAATCTAAACTGTTGATTGTGACAGTTCGGAAGTCTATGGTAGCAACTAGAAATTCATCTTCGATGTAGACGTAGTTTGAAAAAACTGTAACAAACAAAATACAACCAACTAATTAGGATGGGCAATCAAGCCAGGATACACTACCAGTGATTTACCTCTCCAAATGTAGATAACATGCTGTAACTTCTCGTCCCACGAATCCCCCACACGAATCTCACAGTTGTTGAGATGTTCACCGGGAACAGATAAAGTAGTTGACATCATTGTCAGGGCTCTTAGCAAGAACACCGTCCCGATAATTGAGAAATACCTCCTGAAAATGACAAAGCGGTGCTTGTGCACTAGGATCAGGCAGAAAAAGGAAAGAGATAATCCAACTGCGCAGGCTTCTGCTACCTCGAAGGCATGTGGAATGGTTGGAATGTTGTCCAGGAAGATATCAGGGAGTGGCGGAATTTTCTTCATATCCGGAACACGGTTGTGGGCGACAGTCATGGCAATGCTGGTGATTATGAGGGAAGAAAAAGCGTACAGGAAGGACACAAAGAATTTCAAGCCCTCGTTTTTGGGGATCAAGCTAAGTCCACTCCTCATGTCCTTGCTAGAGTCTACAGAATCACGACGGTACTGACGGCGGTGTTTTCTCGGGTCGGGCACGTTTGTGTTGTAAGCTCTCTGCAGCTTCTCCAAGATTAAAGATAAACGCTTTATCTCGCCAAGTTTCTGAAGAGAGAGCGGAGGTTTCCTCAAGTCTTGCTCTGTCAGCATCATTAGAACCGGACCTGGGGGTGGACTAGGCTAGAGAGTATAAAACCGATAATCATCAGATCTTAACTTAGTACGGCAAGTTACACAGCATTTGTTATCTTATAATTCTAGCGACATAATTTTGTACAATTTACCGACTTTGATTTTCTGCGGTTTACTGCCCCTAATTTTGTACATTTCATTTCACCGTATCCATTTTACTTTCCCTCACAGGGCTGTATTAACATCTAAGAGCTCCACATTCCAAACATTATCTACATTCCCTTACATTGTTCAAGAACTTATTGTACAAGAAAAACAGTAAGATTCACTTGCCTGATATATCGTGCTCGTCAAATTTCACGATGAGATGTTGAAAACCATTGACCTCCAGCCATCGTCCAACATCTTCCTTTGTCCAAAAGTCCGGTTTCAATGAATCTAAGTTGGTCCCACAGCAAACCATCATCAGGAGGTCAATATCATCCTAACAGAGAAAAACGTTAGCATTTCTACTCAAAACATGCATGTTGGTAGGTACTTGGAATAAAATCTATTCATATCTGTAAACAGTTTTGTGAAAGTTTCTAATTCATGATACTATCATTGTAATCATTAACTGTAATTGGCGAAATTGGTGCTATGAATTGAATGATAGATACAAAACTTAACGAAACTGTAATCTTGAGACTGCCACGGATGTCCAGTCAGCAAACAGCGTTCGGGATTAAAAAGGTAAATAAAAGTTAAAAAGAAATTGGGCATTTAAACCATTAAACTTGGAAAAAGGGGAACACGTAATTTCAAACACGTAACATCTGACTAATTTGACACGGTTTAATCTGGAGAATGATAGTGCAGATGATAACGATAGTGAGGAATATCAGTCACATACTGAAGCAAAGTACCTGATATCATCATAGGGTCTTTAGGGTGAAATATTATTACATCAGCACGTGCAGTGTCTTCTAAAAGAAATCGGGAGGAGTTCTGGCGAGTCAGGAAGACAATATCATCTTCTAGATCACATCCAGCTTTCAAACACCTGCACATTACAAAGGGTTTTATTCTGTCAAAAGACCATTCAAAATGTTCGGTATTGAGATATGGAGAAATCAACTGAGACTGACAAATAAAGGGTAAAAATTTTCCACATCTTCCTTTCATGACAGATGCTTGATGGGGAAGATGATTATCGATAAAAGTTTGGTATGAAGCCATGGTATTTCTGCTGATTTGAGAAGCTTGAGCAGCGGTCAAGGTTGGGAGAACGAAATTGACTAAATTTTGACTCAAAACTTTAGCAGTATCATCATCATCGAAAATAGCCAGTATTTCGGAAGACTCAATGTTATAAAAGGCAAACAGAGAAGGCTCATCAAAATTCAGCCCATAGCATATGATAATGTTATTCCGATCAAGAAACTGAAAAGATAACATTTTCAAAGATAATATTACATTGTACTGTCGGTAGTAGTTTCGCAGTTTTTCCCCCGGAGTAGGACCAGCATTATGCCACCACCATACCAAAAGTCGATGTGTCAAGGCAGGGATACTGTTCTCGCTCGGATACATACTTGCTAGCTTCATGTCACTATTGCAACTGAACTCTCCAATCGAATCCTCCAGACTTAGCTTGCCACCTTTGCTCAGCCTGAGAATTCTGATCTCCTGACTTTTCTTGAGAAGGATGACTAGTCTGTCTCGGTAGAGATGAATGTTACGATATCCGACATCACCATTATTTATAACATAGGAGTCAGAAATATTCCCTTCGCAAAGAGAAAGACAGTAAATTATTTCGGTGCATTCAGCAAACTCCGAAAGCAATATTAAGTGTTTTCCGTCCTCACTTTGCAGCATTATGGTCCCCACTAGTTGTCGCCCAGGGGTTACTTCGAACTTCTTCTTGAAGACACGTTTGAATGCCTCGTCATTTAACTTGATATCACAAGAATTTGCAATCGATTCTATACCCAAGTAGGCAAAAGCAACAACAGATTGGAAGCAATTAGTAAAGGCAAGAAGAATTTCACCAGAATCAGTGAAGCGAGACAATATAACGTTTTCTTTGATACTGTCTGGAATAGTGTGAGTTGGTGTGAGTGATGTGAAAACTTTCTGCCTGTTTGTTGATCGACCGTACAGCCTATCTTCAAGAAAAGACAATATTGGTGGTGTTGGGCTCATTTATAACTTAAAGATTGAAATTATGAGATTTTTTGGCAGACTATTTATAATAACCTTTCGAAAATATCGCGATAAAGTAAATAAAACTTCACATTAAACATCACAGTGATCAGTATGTGAAAAAATAAACTGACGTACAGTTCATTTCGATACAAGAAATTGTGACTTTAATTAAAAATGTTGAAATACAGTTATTGTTATCTGGAAGGATGATTAGAGATGGATAACAAGCAGCCGCTATACTATAGTTAAATAACTGCACCGACAGTAAAACTGCAATTCGATTTGAGAAGGAAAAAATTATTCAAAAGTTTTACATTAAATGATTATATAGTAACTGAAGATCAAAAACGTTATATTTATTATTTCACTTTCTAAATAGGCAATTTTTCCAAAACCAGAATATACAACTTTTTTCTGCAAAGGGTGTTATCAATACCAAAGAATCGTGTCTAACAAATAAAGAAAAAATTAGACAAAGTTGCAACTTGCAACCACCTACTTGTACAAATTTTATCACACATAGAGACAGAGACTGTATTCTCAGCTTGAGAAACAAAGACATGGCATTGCTTTCGAATGATCTTACAATCTAAGGATGTAATTATTCCATCTAGAGTTGTTTCAATGATTCAAATCATCTGATTTCTTCCAAGGCATCTTGAAATATTTTCTGTACAAAGGATTGTTGTGGCCTCCCTCACAATCAGTAAGATGTTTACTGAACAAATAATACGAAAGTATAAGTTTTTCATCACGATCTAAGTCCTTTCCCAGATTATTATCGGGAGGTCCCACAGATTTTCGGAGCTGGTCTTTGCAGAACTCGAGATCGTACCTAGGCACACTGAGTCTTCGGGGGGTGGGACTTGTTTGATCTAACCAATCGTCGACCATGTTGGCAACCTCGTCATCTTTAAAGAGTGCCGGATACCTGGACTGCAGCACCGCAACCAACAGCTGGTTCCCTCTGTTACCTGATGCGTGACCGTTGGTGGAAATTATCTCATCTCCGTTACGTCTTATCAGTCTGATAGGCCCTTGGTACTTTGTCAGTAGGGCTGCATTGTTCAGATTGAAATATTTTCTACAGCAGTTTTCAGTGACAGATGCTAGGAAATCGGGCATGCGAGGAATAGCCAATGGGAGAATGTCATCAAAAGAAGCATCAATGATTACATTACCAATATCAGAGTGAGCATTAGCCAGATAAGAGGCTGAATATCCCCCAATCGACCATCCATATACAGTTATATTTTCAGGACTGAACCCCAATTCTTTAGTCGCATATTCATAAACAGCTTCAATGGCATTTGCATCAGCATATCCATAAGGAATACCTGCAAATATATGTGGATAACCATTCTATATGTCACATTCTAACTCATTTCTATCAAATCCAAAAAGTAAATAGGTATAAGCTATATTAGGAAAATATATACTATAAAGATAGAGTGTAGGTAGCTAAGAAAAAAATGGTCACAAAATATTTGTATCTAGAAGAAATCAGTTTTAAAAATATATGGTAGTAAGTTGATTGTATGAAATAATTTACTACAGTTCATTACTTCATCATTGAAGCAAGTACAAACTGTTTACAAAGAAGAGTTATTAGGGCTTCTCCAGGAGACTTTATAACTAAAGACTTGAATTGGTCGTATTTTTGACTTACCTGTGCTGTCACCAAATCCAGGATGATTCCAGCCTAGTGCAGAATAACCCTCCCTCTGTGGATATTCGAAAGCGCCAACTTCATAGTAGGCAGCATTCCCCTCACAGGTAATGACCTATAAAATTGAGGAAAATTTATTCGGTGTTAATGTTCCAATATCATGCTTTATCAGTCGTAAAACGCAAAGCGTTCCTCCAGCCAGAAAAGACACGTGGTTTTTAGATTCCTTGTAATTTCACGTCTAACTTTTCTTCTAGCTCATGATTAAGGGATCACTTAAGGGGTCACGTTTCAACTTTAAAACTATCAAATTCGGATTCCTCGTCAAATTTAACTTGAAAATACTGGTCTAACTTTTCTTCCAGCTCAATGTTGAAAATTTCAACTTGGCAGACTTATAAAATATAAAGGGTCACTTAAGGGTTCACGTGATACCTTTTCGGCTTCAAAACTATCAAATTCGAATTCCTCATCAAATTTTGCGCCAAAATACTGGTCTAACTTTTCTCCCAGCTCAAAGTTGAAAATTTCCATTTTGGGGCCTCATAAGGGGTCGCTTATGGGGTCACGTAATGATTTATCGGATTCGGAACTGATTTGATTGTTACTTTTCTCTGTATGACTAAGAAATGCGATCTTTTAGGAAACTTTTTTACTCGAAATAATTTCGA
>JH156160.1:372507-406494 GCA_000226015.1 Mnemiopsis leidyi
TCCGCCTCCGCGAATGTCCCTCGATGAGCGAGTAAATGATTTGTTTAAATGCAGTGTTGCGGTTTGAAGCTCACATGATTTCACTTTTAAAGTTAAACTATACCATATATAGCTAATATTTTAATTTAAAATTTCAAAATATCTGTTGAACTTGAATTGAAGATGACTTATCATAATTGATCCTAATGAGAAGAATCTTAACTTCATCTTTAATTATTCGTCGTATGTGTGCCGCGTACGGTATGCCGCGCGCGTGCTTGTGCCTGTCCCAAACCACATGTTCTAGTGGCAAGTGGACGGGTGCGCGCGCGCCGCGCCGTCAACCGTACGCGCACCATGCCGGGCCAACCCGTGTGCATGTGCTATATGTTATTTAGGCACGGAGAATGAGATATTTATGATTTGATTTATATTAAATGCTGTAAATAAAAATTTTGAGTTTTTCTGAAAATTTTGAGTTTTTCTGTAATCCTTGCTGGAAGAGTAGAAGAGGGAAAAGCATTAAGTGCTCACATCATTTATTAAACTGCTGCTTTACTTGTCTGACTTTGTCCGACCCTCATTAATCGAAGCGAATAGAAAAAAATGATGGGAGGGTGCGCTGCTGTACAATGCTTTACTTACAACTTACTGAGGCAGAAAGCAATCTCGTTGCAGTTTTAAGCGTCTAGCAAAATATGATCTTGTCAAACTTTGCTTGCGCTTTCTCAAACAATAAAATTGTTTGCTAAAATAGTATCATATAGCCGCATAAATTTCTAGCCACCTCCATGGTCCAGTGAGAAGGGTTGTAAATGAAATACAATATTGTTTGATCTTAAATGCTGTAAATAAAAATACTTGTTTTTCTGAAAATACTTGTTTTTCTGAGTGGCGCGCGCGGCGCTCAGAAAAGGGTTCTGGTTAGAGCAACCTCCAAATTAAGACAGATTGCCCGCCAGGTAAGCGAGCTGGTGACTTATTAGATTTTGAAACCGCGAGCGCACGAACGGCTAAATAATGCAAATATGCAATGCTAGTGTGGCAAAAATTTAACGGGCGCGTCTAAAATTTCTTCAAAGAAATGCGTGAGACCACGTGATGGCCGCGACAGTAGGTTATTAACCTACAAAACAAAAAACTGGTCACTTTTAATGGATATTTGACGAAATAATTTCCGTTTGCTGTTTTCACCAGAGAGCAGCAATTGCTTTAATCAGATCAGCCCCTTAAGGCTTGTAGGTTGATAACATACTGTCGCGGCCATCACGCGCTCTCACGCATTTCTGGCAATTTCGAAGAAATTCTAGACGCGCATCGCCCATTAACCCCAATTGGCGTGCGTAAGCACCGCGACCGTACCTGATTAGCACATAAAGTTGTCACGGCGATACTTTTGCTTTAATATAACTCCTTTGATTACACACTATAAATAGTTTATTCCTTGCCATTGCACATTGGTTAGATTCTAGCATCAATAAATTCTTTAAAAAGAAAAAGGTGAGTGGGGCAATTGGTGACATTGGCACAAATAGATCCATTCAGTGGAACAAATGGATGTTCCAATGACACCATTGGCAATTTGATTAGTGGTGCTTATGGTGATCCCCATAGTCATCGGCGCCAATAATGGTGTTCCACTGTTCCATAGGCACCAATGGCAATCACCCTAATTGGCAACCATTGGACCCATTATGATGGAACCCATGGATCCACTCGATGGCACTCTTTTCACAATCTCCTCTCATAGTGAATGGATCATTTGGAAATCCAATCCCCTTTACACCATTGTAGTCATTTTCGCAATTGTCGCCACTGTTGCCATTGTAAGTATACCAGCATTATTATTTTCTGATTGGATCCATTGTCGCCATCAAATCACCATTGTCACTATGCACTAGCTGACGATGATTGACACATGTTTATTGAAAGCTTCTGCAACAAAAAACTCGTATCTACTTATGTCTATCAATCCCCTCTTCAAGCTATTGTCACCAATGAAATTTCCCGGGCCACTGATACCATTTTCAGCAATGAGTTGCCATTGGTTCCATTGTCGCCACTGGCACTATTGGCAAAAGTGGCTCAATTGAATTCATAATGAAGGGCCAGGGCTCTGGTTAGAGCAAAACTCTGCCATAGACATCAATGGTGATTGGGACCACCATTAGCACGACTCACCTTATCACCATTGCTGCCTATGAAACATCCATTTGTTCCATTGAGTCCATCCATTTGTGCCAACGGCGCTAATTGCCATGCTCTTCAAACGATATAACTCCTTTGCGGTTTATATTCTGAAATGTATAGCTGTAACAGTAGCATGAGTCAAAAGTTTACTTTTTGGAAGCTGATTGTCAATGGATTGTCAATTAGTAATAGTAGCAAGTCTAGTCAATCATTAATCCTTCAAGGGTTGTTAGTCAAAATTGTTATCTCCCAATAGGTATTGAATATCCTTTCTTAGAATATTATATTTTTACATCAGATAACTTTGGCTGGGAATAGAATACGGGGGGTGACCGACAAATTCACCACAAAATTGGCAGTTACTACACCCTAAACAGGGTACCCCATCAAGTTGACAGGCCACTGGCTCTGGTGACCTTCTGAAATGACAACTTCAGCACAAGATCAGGTGGCTTACTTAAATTATAGATCGGGGAGTATGCCCATGTTTTTGTGCCGATTCAGTATTTCTGATTCCAAATCCCACTTAATATAGACTACAAAAAACTTATTTTGCCTAAAAATGTTTTTTACAGCAAAATCTGATAGCATATGCTTATTGTGAACAATTAGGAACGGTATTCTTGGGGAAGTGTCTCAAATTTTTGATACTTAAACACCTCATTCTTCAAAATTTATGGGCCCTAGCTTAGTTCTCAGTAGTGAAATATTCGCAAATTGTCCTATGGATACAGATTGATCTCCAAAAACAAAGGTAGGACCCAACAAAATTATACATTGACTCCCATAACTTGTGGTGAAGTTTTTGTTTGAGACTTAACAAATTCAATTGATTGGATACCCAATCAATTGAATATGCAACCCTGTCAATCATGTTTTGAAGTTGTCTGGCAGCCAATGAGAGAATGAGCGTTATAGACAACCTGACTGCAAAAAATTCCCAGCTACATCTACCATACCTCAAATTCAAAATGATATTTATGATACGAGTGCACCAAAAAGTACAATGTGAATGGAGAGTTAACTGGTAACTTAGAAGAAAGTTATCAGAAATAACAGTCGACATTTGTACACAAAAAAGTTTGAGCTATGCGGAAAGACGAAAACATGCTCCTGCTCAACCACTTAGATTGTTTATTATTATTATTATTGGGGCAACGGCCACTTGAATTTCATCTAAACAAAATCTTATACGGATAATAAGTTATAAGTGCATACCATTAGCACTCAGACTGACAGTCCAGGTCCTACAGAAACAGAGTTAAACGCTGAAGTTGGAGGGGTAAAAATTTCCATCAAGTCTCGCAGTGACACAGTAGAAAACCAAAACCACGATTGAACGTTGGATTTGGATTTGATTAAAAGAGAACTTTGCCGACAGCAAGTGGCGGGAATCTAATAAACTATTAAGAAGTGCTTAAAACTTAAACAACTGCAGGACCAGAGAGAGAGGACTTTTTAATTGGCTAGAAGTTTACAGAATCTGATAGAAGAAAAAGGATTGAGAAACGAAGGTCGAAATCAGCGTTTTTGGAGACTAATTAAAGGAAGACAGTTTCATTTTTTGAAAAACGTTTCATGAGGATCCCTCATCCCTGAAAACCTCTTTCAGACCTTTGCTCAACGTGGTATTGATTAACCAAATCATTTTCAAAAGATTTTATCAGAGATCAGGAACAAGTTGAGTCTGCAGAGATATGAGCACAAGCGGTTATGTTTCAAAATTTCATGTTTCATTTCTCTGATGTTAATTTGGTAGAAAGTTTCAGTCCCCAGTCATATTTTCATCCTAAAATTCAGAGCACACTCATTTTCAACTTAACTTAAAGCTCTAGACGAGTGGTTATCAACGGCATGGTACGGGGCAGGTTATGGAAAAACAGCAATACTCTCAACACTTGGGAGCGAGGCAAGAGTGAAGACCATGACCAACACTACAGAATTTACCCACAGTCAATGGTAAAAAACTTAGATCTTGCAGGCCAATGATACCACTTACCAATTGATATTGGTTGTTTCGTCATGGACAGTACATTATGCCCTCAGAGGAGTATATTAGGGATAACTACATTCCGGAGAGTGGAAAACGAGCTTTGCTCTTAAGATGTGATGCTGAGTATTTATTAGATCTTGAGGATGAGTTTCAAACGTTTCATGGGAATGTTCTAGAAACAACCAAGTGTAAGAAGATTGAGGAAGTGTCGGAAGAAACGTTCAACAAACAAAGTATCAAGAAAACTCACTAGCGGAACTCTTAGGGGATGTGCTCTCGTTAGTTTCACAGCAACACGATATGGTACGTGATTTGAGAGCAGCTAATGATTTGTTGAAAACCGAGTTACTTGAATCGCAGTCGAAAGTGATTGAGATACAAGATGAGCTGTTAAAATGCAATCGGGAAAAGTTTCAGTCTCTTGAGACTACAGTCAAGTCTACTGTTCAGAACACTATGCAGTCAGAGATGAAGTCTTACAGCAGTGCTCTCACCGAAAACGCACAACCTGCTGTTATATCTTCAGATGTCTTGAAGAAAGTTGTTCAAGCTGTAGTGGAGGAAGAAGACAGAAGCAGAAACATCATGCTGTTCGGGCTGGATGAGGAAAAGAATGAGACTCTTTCAAACAAAGTGGATGAAATATTTGTCTCTGTTGGCGAAAAGCCAAGCTTCGTGGCCTCGCGTGTCGGCAAAATATCGGGAAGCAAGCGAAGGCCAGTTAAAGTCACTTTGACGTGCAATGGTTCGGTAAATCAGATTTTAGCGAAAGCAAAAAGATTACGGACAGTTGTCAAGTTTAAATCTGTGTTCTTATCGCCTGACAGATCTCCTGACGAGCGAACACAGCATAGAAACTTAGTCCTCGAGCTAAAACAAAGGATTAGTGAGCTACCAGATAAGAAACACTACATAAGAGACGGTCACATAGTTACGACAGAAAAGCCAAAAACTTGAACACTTTATCTCTTATCGTAGTGTGTATGTAGTCTGAACAGTTTTATCATTGTGTGTGGGGCGAGTGCGCCATATTTTTTATTTTGTTTTATATTTTGGATTTTTCGTTTAACCTATTTGTATAGCTTTGGAATTTGAGTCTGACATTACGTGTTATGTAATAAGACTTTAATTGTTTAATCCTGTTAATCCTGTTTAATCCTGGAGTGAAGCTTAGGGATCTTGCAAAGCTTTCCTCAGTGTACTTCAAACACAAGAATATACTTTCTTCTTGTTGTTTTTATTTTTGCAAGATGGAGTTTGACGTTTTTTGTTATAGATGTAATGGCTTGACTTCTGATACATGGCGTGTTAACAGAAGTGTTTCAGCAACATTCAGCTTAACCTAAGTTAGTTTAATCCTTGAGCCATTAAGCACACAATGCATTATCACGGCAATACGATATGGGCCCTGAAAGAGCATCCAGTGAGCAGTTTCCTCGTAAATAACGGGACTTCTAAAGAAGACCTTGAAAATGCTTCATACAATTTTTACCGGTCATGATGCAGAATTGGACTATCCGAAAACAATACTGTTTTTAAATTTAAAATACATCGCTTTACTGCATACGATCAGTTGGTTTTTGTTGTATGTGAAAGGTTTTATTGAGCAATAACTAAGCACGCCTAAATGATGTTCTATAAGCATCTAATTTGTCTCTCGCACTCGTACAGCATCTTAACTAACAGTTATTTCGTTCAAAATCTTTGTAAAAGTTTTTTAATAACGTATGATTGGCAAATACTAAAATATAGAATTTAGCTTTCGGCTCACACTAATGATACCAACATTATTTTTGTTTGTTTCTGTAGATTGGCAGTTATCAAGCTGTTGCAGCTTAGGAATCATTAGTATGGTTAAAAACGTCTTGTTTTATTATATAACAGGTTAAGTCAGTATAACTTAGAAAGGATTGTTAGTTTGTTTTTGTGTCGTGAGCTTGTTGGAGATTCAGGAACTTTACATCTCGATAAGAACTTATCCCTGTAAACTTGATATTATCATTACTTTAATATCCAAACTGCTTTTTTACTGATTCCACCATACTAAGAGTTTGAATTCCCATTTCGAATGAACTCACATCTTATCTAGATTCTACCGTGTTAATCTATTTCTATGTCTATTGTGTTATTTCAATATCTATTTACTTATATACATTCATCCCCCGATTTACCGGGCATTTTGGAGGGAAAGCAAAAATGCACGGTAAATCGGGGGACCCGGTAAATCGAGGGAGTGCCATTTAGGGCCCGAAATTGGGTCTAAATTGTCTCTTATATGGCTATATACCGTCTTCTGTGTCTAAATACCGTCTTTTTGTCATTGGAACAATGTTAAATAAGTAAAAAGTGTTAGTCCGACTGTATTACATAGTTTTGACAACAAAATTTAACAGTTACCTTGGAAATACTGGACTTTGTACTGGGTCCGTCTATTGTTCCCCGGGTAAAATTTCGGGGGAAAGAAATGAGGCCCGGTAAATCGGGGGATGACTGTATATTGTATTATTATATAAATTGTATTATTTATTTCTATTGTCTTAAAACTCCACTACAAAGTTAGCAAAACACAGAGCTGGCAAGAATCAGGCTGGTAACATCATTTTGTGTTAGTACTTAATAGTACCTTGTTTTTTAATTGAAGTAACACAAAATGGTAATTAATGAAATTTAGATAAAAAATTGTTCCTGTTCGTTTCAAGTTCTCGTGACAGACTATATCTCAAAAATAGCAGTAAAATTATATCTGAAGGTTCGACCTACCTAACTTAAAATAGGTGAAGTACATGGTGGTGAATGTAAAATGAGGCAAAAACATATTTGATGTTGACACAAAACAAATTCCTGAGTCAATCGTCACTGTTTACCGATCTATCAGTCCATAGTCCAGCCGCGCCTAAAGTAAGTTCTTCTAAGCTTTAGATTTCTTGCTTGTGAGTTCTGGACAGCCCATTGACTAACGCTGGTAACGGTCTACTCATTACTACACTTGCTTATGCTATGACTCAATGGTTGACGTCAGATTGATGCACTTTGAAAATTCGACACGAATTATGACATAAATATTCATTGGCAAGTTCACCTAAAACGTTTGCAGACTTCAAGAAATGTTTGCACATATCAAAGTGTATCCCTCCACTATGATATTATGGGAGAAGTTTACACTTTTTGTGTGAACAACTTCGAGATATTGTCACGAGTTATAATTTATATTGTTGCACGTGAGCCCCACACTTTATACTATAGCCAGGAAACAGCCCCTTGATCGTGTCAACTTTTATTGTGGTATATTTTGTTTTCTTGTCCTGCGTTGACACTAGGCCTTCACGTCTTGTTCCGATACTGATTTTCAGGTCGCTTTAAGCTCTGACCTAAAGGCTCAGCTGGAAAGTCGGATCTGTATTACTCCTAGGGAGACTGCTAGTTGTCGGCTGAACAATAAATTAATCTAAAATAGTGGTGGAGTTGCTGGCAGGCACGACTAGATCACAGTTAACACATCTAAAGTCTTTGTTTTAGGAAGGCTCCATCTATTGCAGGTGTCGATATACTATACAATCAAGTTAATGAAGATGGCCGTCCCGTTGGCTAATGGAAAATTCGCCGCATTTCCGCACGTCCGCGAGTAAAGGAGGTGGGAGGGAGGGCGCAATTCGTGAGACATTAAATTTGCGGGGTCGACCCTATGTTTCAAAAGTTACAAGGCTATGGTAAAGTGTGGCGCGTATTTTGTAACAAATGGATTTAAGCAGTAGGCACCTCTGTCAACGTTTCATCATTGCCACGAAAATTGAGACACGGATAAAATCGTACAGATCTGCATATTGTTGGTGGTGCTAATTTACTACGTATGAGGAAATGATCGTATCTAAGTTGTAAAATCTATGAATATAAAAAGTGTTACTGAAAGGGTAAGAAATACTGTGTTGGTACACAAGGATTGTTATACTTAACCCGAGTAACAATAAACCAGTAAAGTGTTGTATTCCTGCTGATTTTAACAGTCAAAAATTCTGGTCTGATCAGGTCCCATACCTATAAAAAGAGTCCACTCATTTAGTTAGTACATGATGTCGATGAGATTGGCGGACTCTGAGAATTAAAACTTGCCATGTTGCTGTGAATGAGAATACGACAGTTGGCCCAAATATATGAAATTTTGTCGGCAATTTAGAATTGGCTTTGAAAACATTTAGTTTTGGAGTATCTACGTGTCGTATAAGACCCCTCAGTTGATCTCCGCTTCATCTTCAATAATAAACAAGTTGCTAAATACTTTTTTTTGAAACTTTTTTGCACTATTATCCGTCAGCCGTAGGTTTCCAGATTATAACTCACTGCTATGAGATACGTCGTGTTACTATTTGCGCTTTTTCATCGCACCTTAATTTACAAGAATCAGTTAAAATAAAACATTTAGCGTCCTCATTTCAAATGATTATCAACACACGATAACATATGGCACGGCATGTAGGCGAGTAAGAAGGGTGCAATGAAGTGTGGTATAGGAGTGTCGACATATATACCTGGGCCACCCAGGACTGGACCTCAATTCTGCAAGGACCTGGGACCTGGGCCACCCCCAGTTCGGAGAGTTTAACCGGCATGGCACCTGGTTACCTCGAGCTGGCCCCCGGCACGTGATCTGTCATGTGACCACCAAGTGAGCACTTCACGCTTCTCTTCCGTATAGCGGTCGATTGAGTTTATTTGTGACTTCAATTGATTGAATTTCTTTAAATTAAGCTTTGCTTGTTAAAAAAGATACGGCGCTACTTAAATAACGTTTATGTTTTCGTAATATTATTTTTTCAAATTATGCATGACTTGCCGTATAAGTCACGTGGTCCATGTGTTTTATTTTGTTACGTGTTTTATTGTACGTTAGAGCGATCTGATTCGTAGCCACGCACTCGGGCATCGCTGACTGAGTCCAAGTTTAAAAACACACATCAAAGAAATACTTTAAGCACCTATTGAAGATTATTCACATATATTCAGACCATTGAAACAGAGAAGCTTGCTTGCCGAATTTAAGTTAAAGTTGAAAAACACGATTTGAACGCGGCCGTTTTTTCTCTTATAGCACGTTCGTTCAGTGATGACTGCCACGGTCTAACGGGATACATCTCTCCTCCTCCTCCACCTCTCGTTCAAGTCAGCAGTTCAGACTGTCAGTCTGGAATATGGACCTTACTTGAGGCAGACTCTCCTCTCAATCAAATATCTAGATTCCAGCTTCATCACGTCCTGGCCAAGGCAATTAATTGTCTTTTCTTAAGTCCAACCAGTTCCTTTACTAGTTGAGCCCCGCTAACAGTCAAGTTTTAGTCGTATAGTGTCGGATCCTATAAATTTGTTAATGGTGGTTTTAATGGGAAATAAACACTGCAGTCGCGTTTTTTGACAAAGCCCTGCCACCACTAGTTTATTGCTTGTTGCCATGGGAACACATTAACGCCTTCTTATTGGTTCTGATGGAAATTTCTCAAGTTTGAACCGCCATAAAATTTCAAAAATATCTCAAGTTTAACATCGATTTTATTGTATCCCGCAACTTTCCACGCAGACTTGTAACACACTTGAACTACGTGGCCGGGAATAGATGTGACCAAAATCTTATCTCTCTCTCTCCCTCCAGATAATTTGAAAGTTCTCGGGCGATTTACAAAGCCAACTTTGTGTCACGTGATACCACCTCCGAGATTTACAGGTTAGCGTTATACCCTCTCCTCATTGGTTGCATTTTCTTTGATTAGCTCGCGATGAATTATCATTATTTTTGTCTGGTGAGCACTTTATTGCTTTTACCCGTAGTCGTATGATCACAAGACTGCAGATTTTACCGATTTTGAGTAATTTTACAGTGAACTGTCATGACTCGTCTGCGATCCCGCGTTGACGCCCTCAGGAGAATACAACCTGGTCACGTGTTTCAGGAGGTCACGTGGTTTGACCGGGAGAGCTTACCGGGTCAAATTGTTAGTGTAGTCTGTGGATCTTAACAGTCGATTGATTATTCCTAACCTACTTCTTGTTGATTACACTGATTCACTTCACCGGTCCCCACTTTTTGTCTCACACAGTCATCCAGATACGATCATGCATTTTAAATCGTCAGACTTTTTACGTTTTCCAGTCGTCAGGTGTTATAACGAGCATATTAACTTCGTAGTGCTATTCCCCCATGCTTGGAAATGATTAATATGTTCTTAGCGGCGGTGGCCCCACCGCCGCATTCATCCTCTTCGTTTTTCCATCCCACTTCGTTGTCAACAATCATCAATTGAAATACTTTTGTATAAAGTTGTAGCTGTTACTACAGTAACTATTCAACATTATTTACATTCCAGAATATAAAATATGCTTCTTGAAACGCTCAAGTATTTCTATAACTTGTTATTATAGATTTTAAATT
Source organism: Mnemiopsis leidyi (assembly GCA_000226015.1). NCBI lineage: Eukaryota > Metazoa > Ctenophora > Tentaculata > Lobata > Bolinopsidae > Mnemiopsis > Mnemiopsis leidyi. Next base: position 383,085 of record JH156160.1, read on the forward strand.
CAATTCACTTGATATTTGAAGCATACGCAAAATCATTGGCTAACTCCGTAAAACTGAAACAGGTCATCGTGCTGCTATTACGTCCAACTACAAATACCATACCTATGCCACCTTAAGACTGGATAATACTTATCATATAGATGTCGGCATGCCACATTAAACATCATATCAACTGAAAAACGAATGCATTGCCTTGGATTATATTTACATTTAACGCTGATGTTTTAATATTTTTGTGACATAGTCACGGTGCTTACTATTTATCAAAATACACTTTTTATGTTTTATTTAGCATCTTATCTCAGATAATCGTTCGTAAGAATATTCGGCCACTCAAGCATTCGGTAAGCTCGGCTCTCTTAAGTGCTACAAATGTGATTCTAAGCAAATTTTTGACTTGCAGTCATGGATTTTGGTTTCACCGTGTCACGACTATCGTAAGCCGTCCATATAGTACTTTAGGATTGGTGGTCCATATCGTTCCACAATACTAACCTGTTAAATCAACCTTGCCTTATCTCTGTATCCTATTGTCTTATGATATTACAATTAACTCCCTCTCGGCCATTGGTCAGGGCGAACTGTTGAACCGATTGTGTTTAGATTTAAACTGGTGTTATCGTTAGGGGTTTCATGAGGTGAAACCATTGTTTTCAAAATATAAAGCTCTGCTTTACTCAACACGTGCAACATTCTATCACTGTCTGTTGCCATGGCAACAGGGCCTTCGCTCTCAACTCCACAGGGTCATTAATCACGTCCTAACAAACGCATCATACTGATGAAATTGCTAAATTGTACGTGCAACCCGTCCTCCGATCTCCCTACCCTCAGGAGACATCTCTAGGTGAACCATGGGAGAATTTCCTTTCTCCCAGGCTATTTTGTCTGATCCGCTCCAGATTTTTAAATTGTTTAAATTTCAAAATCTTTTAGTGATGCAATGCGTAATTCTGTAATTGCCCTTGGGCAAGTACGAACGTTTGTAAGAACCTTTACTGTGGATTTCAATCGTCTTGAAACAGTATTGTTTTAGACGTTAATCGTCAGAATATTGATGGCCCTATAGTGCGTCTACCAAGAATTTTACGGCCGTTTCCTGCAGCTGCGCACTTTCATATATTTCCTTTTCGAAATGAGATGTTTCAGGGGACGGGACATGGAATTAAACTACGACATTGCCCTAGTAACGGTAGTGAGGGTAGGTTGTTCTATGTATAACGCATGAAATCAGTCTGTAGTTTTAACAGCAGACCCGTGTTACCATGGCAACGTGAAAAGGAATTACAAATACTATTCGCAGTATGTATTTTAACCGGTTAATTCGCGTTTAAACCTGTGGCTAACTGCTGTGCCGCACGGTCAATATGCCATTGTAACTGTTCATTATTTTCAATTATGTCTCTCTTACTATACGAATTAATTTCGTTTATTTTATGCGGTTACCCACCGTATAACTGTACAAGCTAAACTGCTTGAATAGTTCGAATATTTTCGACGTAGTTTTGTTTTGCAATATTACTCAGTAGAACTGTTAGCTGCTAAACGAGAAGGAACAATGAGAGGAAGGATTGGTTATGGTTAGAGAGGCAATGTTAGAGGGCCCTGTATTTTCATTACGCGCATGCTAAATACGTCCAACATTAGCATAGCATGCTTCCTGAAACCCATTCATTGTCTAAATTTGTATTGTTTTAGGTCAGACCACCCTTTGTGGGCCGTGGGAAGTCCTATTTGGTTCTTTCATCGAGTTTTTGATCTATTACCTTTCAGCTAATATGAACCATTGTTTCAATCTATTGGAAGTCCATTCTCTCGCCCTTATCCCAGAGTTATGATATTATTTGTTTCTTAACAGACCACCTAACTCTGTTGGGCGCCGGTACAATTAAAGCAATAAATTGTGTGTCTTTAAAATCGGCCGACACAATATATAAAAAAGTTTGCACGTGTGACGATCATTAAAGCATTTGAATGTCAAGCTGTTCTGCTGGTTGCTCGGCAACAATGCCCCTAGAGGCACGGTAGGTTAAACTTTTGTATCTTAAACTTTTGTATTTTATTTGGACCGCCCAGGCAGAATGGTGTTAGCAAAGGTTTAGTTTGCGCCTCGCGGTTTTTCTGTCAAACGTGCGTGATCACGAACCTACCCCACTTAAATTATTCCTGGATGATAAATCATTGAATACTGCTCATCGGTGTTCGCACAATTTTGCTGCTTAATACTGGCTATTTTGACGATATGGTCGTTGTATGCTCATTAATCATTATAACATATCAGATATATTATTTTATTAGATATTACCTCTTACTTCAAGAATTGTATAACCAGTATCAACTGTCTCCTAAGAATTTGGTCACGTGACCTTTGAAAGTTCTACATCCACAAGTTGGTAACTGATTAATCTTCTAACTGCAAAACTTTTAACCCCTTCAATTGTCAAATTATTTGTAAACTTAAAGTGTGAGTCATGAAGCAATCGTCACAGTTACCAACTAAACAACTCAACGCCACCTCAATTAGAGTTTCAAAATTCGCACCTTAACCTCCGAAGTAGCCTGTTAAATCCGGTCTCGTGACCCACGTGACCATTAGAAATACCAATCAGATCGCCGCGTTTCCACCCTGATCTGAGTTTTACGAGCTGTCACATCACGGTTGAGCGACAGTCTGGTTACGTTGGGTAAAATTCGGGGTGAAAATTATTGCGCATTAAATGCTCACCTCAATTCTTTCTAATTGAATTTTCATTTTTGATTATGTCACAGAGGCATTGCCCACACTAATAAGTATGATTTTGTACTGGTGCTTCGGTTCTAACCAAAGCAGAGACCTGGTAATCTGGTAGATAAATCAAACTATCATGTGATAGGAAAGTTGTTGAGTTCACTCTAGCTCTGTAAACTTCTCAAAATGAATGATTAATGCATGATTAGCTCGTTTCGTATCTCAACCAATAGCCGGCTGTTTCCCTGGAAACGCGTCGTGTTGCTATGGTTGTTTGGGGAGGGTCACGTGACTTCTACTCCTCACTGTCTTGCTAATGGACATTAGTTTAAGTTTCCTCTTTTTGTGGAGAAATGCAACTTTTTACCACCCTACCCTCCTTTAATTTGACCAATACGTGGAGTGTATTTCCGTCACTTTGATAATATAACGACTACCTGATGCTTTATTTCAAATTATCCAACTAATTGATCTCCGATTTTTCATATGAATTATTGCCATTGATTAGGATTTAATTTTAGTTGCTCTTGGTTTCGCGAATGGGTTTACCTCTGTTTTAATTAACCGCGCATTTGATTTGTCGTTTCTATCCTCCATTCAACGTGTGATCTTCTTTAGACTTTCTACGAAAAATTTCTAACTGTTCAGCGGGCAATACACCTACTTTTAGTTCAATAGGAAACATAGGAGAGCGGCCGATCCAACAAAGACCACATGAGTCTGCGTTGTAGACTAAGGAGCACCATGTCAAATGTCCACTTTCTCCATCAATCGTCCCACTTCTGCAATCCACGTTAATTCTGCTTTATCTCCTCGTGAAGAAGAGTGGCTCCTTGGAATGTCAGCGATATTCACACTCTTTGTTTGGAATTTATTATTTGAATCGTACCGATCTTATTGAATATTTCATTCGATCGACATTATTAAATACTTTTCACGAATAATGGTTGCCTGCTTAATTTTTCTTTGGAAAAAACGTTTGAATTGATATAACGCACACCACTACGTGTTCTTCAAATTAAACTATCATGTCGAAGACAACTTCAACTTCATGGTGCTCGCATGTTATAACACTTGCACAGCTCTCTATTCAACGTGGAGACAATAACTTAAATGTGGAGCTGAATTAAATGTGGTGCTAGTTTATAAGGCCACTTCTATAGTAAACATCAGTATGCTTCATGTGTTTCTTTTGAATTAGTCAACTAGAAGCTTTAGATAAACCTAAAAGTAAGTCTTACAGAGATATGCAGGTTTAGACTTCGCGGGTGCTCCTGCGTCAAAAAGTTCTTAAGAAATTTATAAGTTCTATTCCCTCGTGACTTCAGAGCATCGCTGCTAAGCGACAAATCTTTACAAAACATCAAAATGTCCTTTTTCTAATCCATTTCGACATTTCCATTATTTCACATAGTAAGTAGTAAGTACCTCACGTTGTTACAAGACATAACAACAAAAGAGTGTAAACTCAACCTGCTATGATATACTAATGATGATCAACAAGTCCAGACAATTTGTTTCCAGACACGTATGTCTTTAAATATTCCTAAGAAAGAAGTTTTTAGTCGTGTTTAGGTGCGGTGGAGTAACCGTGATCAGGAATTAAGGCACATTATATGGTCCGCTCTGAACACTTTTGTGGTTGTGATATGTAACCTCCATATCACGTATCTCAGTTTTTGTTTATATCACTTTGAAACTTTAGAGGTAATAACAGCAGACTAATAGGTCCATAGCCTCATCTCGCAACAATTCACCAACCACTTTTTATAGGCTGCTTTGAAAGACGTAGTGTTATTACTCGCTTACATTTTTATAACCCATTAGGAAAATGTCAGAGATTCTACCTAACGAAGCTGATCAAAACTTTCTGTATCAACTCATATGCAGGTGAGCCATCAAATTAACTTTTTCGTTTTTAATCTTTTGTATGAGTTGTTTTTTCAAAATCTAGAAAGGCCCAAGCAATACTTTACAGTTACAAAGTAAGACCATGAGATACCCTCCCATCTAGAGATACAGCAAGAGCATGGAACTTCGTATCGACATAGCTGTTGTCTTATTGAAACAAGCAAACTTAATTTCCACTGTTCATGATCATGATTGTCCTTCATCATCGCCAATCAGAATTACGACGGAGGTCAGCAGTCATGAAATACTAAATCTGTATAAGAATTTAGCTCCCCATCCGGAAAGTTTAAGTTCGCTCCCCGGTGCTACTCTGCTACCCCCGGTTTTGCTTCTAATTCTCAGTCCGCCCCCATTTCCACGGTGGAGGAGAAAGAAGCGTCCTCCGTACTACCTTTCTCTCTTGGAGCGTGACTGATGGATTAACGGATGACTTGCTATTGTTACAAACAGCTCGCTTCGCACCAGAAGGGGCTAACTTTTACAAATTAATACGATTAAATGGCTGGAATATGACACATATCCTATTTTGTTTGCCCCTTTCTCATTTGAATACTATTTAGTTAGTTTGTTTTCTATGTCCTTTATTCCATGGACTCTAACTTTTAAAATTTGATATAGCAAAACTGCCGGTTTCCCCATTGGTCCTTCAACGTCACGCTGCTATTTGCTACAACCCCCCTTATTGGTCTAACTAAAGCACGTGAACTCTCATCAACCTTCGATTGGTTTTCGTTTGTCCCGTGGTCGAAACAGTCCTTCCCATTGGCCTTCACACAAACCTCAGATCTAATATAGGAAAACATAATAGGTGTTGTAAGGCAGGCTAAATCATATCAGTAGCGAGTGCGGAGGATAAACAGTACTCGGCCCTCCATTGGTTGTGACTAATGGAAGTCCAGCTATGATAGGCTCACTCCTAATGGATCCGTCCTCATTGGCCAGGAGGAGAATTAGAGCGGTATTCATACACCTGCCACCTTAATGTCATCCTAATTCCCTTATTTTAACTGTAGTACCCAGCAGTTGTCCCCAGTAGACATAGCAGGGTGGTCGAATGGGGCTCATCAGACCTCCCCATCGCCCAACTAAGCCGGAAATCAGATCAAATTTTCAGGATGACCTACCGATTCATATACTACAAAACAAATATTCCCTTATATTATGAGATGCACCGGCATAATTTTAACAGTTAATTTTAAGTTAATCAAATCTCGAAACGCTTTGATCTCACGGGCTCAGTTTTAAACAGTAGTATTAACTTCATAATATTTGGTGTTGTGCTGAATGAGCCTGTGCCCCATCTAGTAATGAAGTTTTGATAATTAATGGTCCCAATAAAAATGTGTTGATAATGTATCTAATTCCAGAATTAAGGATGCCCCGACTTCATTTCAGATTTTCCTAGGTTTCAAAGAAGTAATATTTCTCACGTTCTTTTACTTTTTAAAATTAGAAATGAATTATCCATAATGATATATTTCAATCCCCAGAATTTTGTTACAAATAGCTCTAAAAGTTCACTGCATGATTTTAAAAAACGCCATCAAAGTGATGGGGGTAAAACAGGAAATTCAAACTCTAGAATCTACATGGACGTTAAAACTTGCATAAATTCAATCAAATTTTTGAGCAAATGATAAGATACGAGAAACTGGTACTCAAGTACGTATCTCGAGAAACAATGGTAATCACCGGAAGCCGAGATGCTGATTGTTTGAGCATATGTCCAAGTCCAGACCTATAACTAATCCTTGGGACCAGTTACTGGTACCTAAATGAGTTGTCTATAATCCTTAATCATTAAACTTACAAGTAGCTCCTTCTCTAGTCCATATGATTATATTTCCCAGTCAGATCTTCTTCATCTGAACTTCCATCAAACAAAAATAACCCCGACCCACCGTCACCCAGAGGGCATACCTTCATCAGTTTCGAAAAACCCAGCTTGTACGCAGATTCAGGGGTACCTTGATCTGTAAAGAATTTTATTTCAGATGAAGGACACAACGTAGCGGAATGTTTTAAAGTCACCACAATATCGCTCAAGTTTAATGAGATCAAATTTTGTATGTCAAAACGCTACGACCCGTATAACCTTTAATCGGAAAACTTGTTTACTTGACATTATCTTTAGGTGGGAATTAATCAGAGTCAATCGGTCTGATCAGTTCAGCTGAGCGTGATGTTTTGTTAAAAAGTGTAATAAAGTAACAACAATATAATAGAGTCGTTGTAAATATAATACGGCGATAATACAAAGACCTCTTTATATTTCTTTTGGACAGTTCTAATGATTACAAGGATCAGCTTTTCCATCGAGAGTTTTAAAACAATGAACTAGAATTCATCTGTAATATAGCGTGTATATTACAGTAACTTAAGCCTGCATTAATTATCTGCAATGGTTTTCAAGCAGCTGGCCCACGATTAAAATTGTCACCTTGTCTAGTGGTGTCATCAAGATTGTCGGCTCTAAAAACCAGCTCCCAAACGATACTGCAGATACTGAAGATCATGTGATACTAATTAGTGGAATCTTCTTTGTGCATGAGCAAAGTGCCCTTATAATCCAGCTTTTTTAAAGCTGCAACTTTTGATCGTGGTAACTGGTAAGGTTATGAGACATGCACTCTGTTTCGGTCGGAAAATAGCCCTTTATGTATATAAAGTTGTAAACTGTAAAGCGGAGGAAATCTCAGTCACGTCTTCAGAGTGTGAACCAATGCCACTGCGACACTTTACTCATTACTTATTACAATTAACTCATTACTTATTTACTTATTACCATTAACAGTATTTAACGGTATCAGAGCTCTACGTTTGAGTGCATATGCCCATTATATTCATAATTGTAATCTAAGGGGAGAAGTTTTTGTGTTATTGGTCTGCTTTCTCGTAACAGACAGATAGTTGCTATCTGTCTAATGTTTTCATTCAGCATTAATTACAGATGAAAGCAATTCATTCAACACAATGCTTGGTCTAGGCCACATAAAATAGACAGATTTGTTCGGCTTATGTTGTCAAAGCGCCTTCACAAATAAGATGAAAATGCTTGCTGTGTCATAGTATTCGACTAATATAATAATATATAATATATAATATATATAATATCCTTTCAGTCAGTTAGAAAACGATGGGTACATCAAATCGGCAAAATGTCTTCAGGTATGAAGTGAAAGATTGCTAACACTAAGATTTGATAGATGCATTCATTTGAGACAAATCAAACTCAAAATTATGTGCTTCGCATTCCATCCAAAAATAATTTTCTAATTACCATAACTTCGATCATAGATTGTTTTGATCTCATCTTTTGCACTATTTGCTACTCCAAAAGTAAAGTAATGCGTTTTAAAAAAGACAATACAGGTAGAGCTAAACAGTTTGGAGCAGGCGGTTCCTGGGGACAAGCTTGAGAAGCTGGTAAACATGTGCATCCAAATAAAGAAACACATCGATGTTCACTTCAAAAACTCTCTCAGTAAGTTATTCTTGTGTTAACTTAAGTGAGTATATTCTTGTATTAATTTAAGTAAGTATATTCTTGTGTTAACTTCACTTCTGGGACGGTAGTGAATTTATCAAAATATCTATAGTTCAATTGTCAAAAAGCGCTTTCCATCTCTGCTCGATTATTAATCTTTTCTTGAGGGCATCAAATTTCCGTCCAAATATTCTGCTAGCGATAATTTCGGCAAAATAATATGCAAGACTTTGAATTTATTATTTTTTCTCTTTAAAACTCAGCTGTAAATTCAAATATGCCCCACCGGGTCCCACTGTATTGTTGTTAAAAAACGCAGGTTAATTTAACTGCGAACGTTCATTGTTTACAATTTTACACACCATTAGCTAACGTGTCAAAAAGTTTTAACTTGTCCAAAAAAGAGAAGTAGGTCATTTGCATCTTTTCTCGGTAGCGACGTGCCGGCGTTTCATGTGAAGAGTAAATTTAGAAAAACCTTGACCCCCTACTGGTTCCTGTTCGTCACGTGTTCTCCAGGAGAGAACACGATTGGTGGAGCACGCTCGTGAGGACTCTGCGAAACATTAAGAGTTTGGGAAGTTGCCCGATATTTGTTGTACTGTGAAGTAAAACCGATGTAGTAGAGAGAAGATGAACTAGCTCCAATGTGGTAACTGAAAAGAGGACGAGGACGAGGGAGTTGCCTTCTGCAGGTCCTTACCCGGTCATGATCCCCTGAGTCCTACCATCATGAGCCTTGGTTTACCGGCCCACTGATGAGTACTTGCAAGTATCGAGACTAATTAGAAATGAAAATAATCACAGTATAATAGACCTACATTTTATGTTAAGAGCTGATATGTCGCCCGCTTTATAAAGGGTTGTGGGAAAAGCAAGGGCGATTGAGAGAAAGAAGAGAAGGAGAGCAGTTTAGACTTCAGGTCAATCAATGTAACTTGACCTACCCAATTTATAAATAATGTGTTTTGATGATTTATAAATATTGTGTCTTGATAATTGGTAGATCCTTCGTAAGCAACATGGCTGTTCAAACCAAGCATCCTGATGTGGGTCCAGACAGTATTCATACTAATTCCATTGACGCTCCTCATGCCGTGTCCCAGACATTACAGACGACGAACCTGCTAACGAAATGCTCTGAATACCAGCATTCCACCAGTTAAACTCAGTATTCTCCTCAGACAAGAGAAAGGGAGGGGAGATGGACCCAGATTCGACCAACTTGACACCTGACACCGATCCGTCCTTCACTCCGACCGCTACTCCGCCAGAGGAGAGGTAAGGAGAGTTAGATAATTACTGCACCGCTCGTTAGAGAAACTTCTTATTGAGACCATATTGAAAACATATTAATCCTTTCTTACACTTCTCACTGTCGACAAACACTCAATAACAATACTAATTACAGCTAATGACAAATGCAATATAGTAGTTAGTGCGAATCTTTTGAACTTTTATTCAAGTTTACCGTCTTCGCCATGAGAAATGGTGCTATGATAAAAATGAAAATATTTGAATTAGTTTTGACTTTCGACAAAATGACTGGACTGCAGATCTGCACCATAACTGTTTAGCACTCACTTCAACAACTCTAGGGTAGTGAACGAAAGTACTCCAATGGAAGAAGGCGGAGACCCGGTGATTGAAACCTCAGATGCCACATCATCCTCGGAAGTGGTACAAAAAAGCAGCGACAACCTGAAAACTGCACCAGAGGAGATTAAGGTGGAAATGCAGAGCGAGGGTCCAGAACAGACTATAGATATAGATGGGTGTAGACAGCAGCTGCTGCAGCAGCAGCTGTTGCTGCAGCAGATTCAGTTGCAGCATCTCCAGAATACTTCTATTGATGAGCAGGTTTAGTAATCATACCTGTTACTATCTAGGAATGTTGAAGGCAAATTTTTGACCTAAGTGTTCACTTAAAACCAAAACCTTAAATGACGTGAAAACTTAAAATTGCTCAAGAGTCTGAAAGTAATGATATTTCAGGCTAAAAAGTTGAGCGAGTACATGCTGAAGTGCTACAAGTCTGATCTAACTCTGGCCGGGACTGGGACTCTAGCACAGGATCCCTTACTGTCCTCCATAAGTCAGAGTATCTCGTCGTCTCTATCTAACCCTTCTCCAACCTACTCTCAGGTTAGCATCATCTCACAATTTTTTCGATTTATTTTTCGATTTATTTTTCGATCGAACGAGATTAAAGACACTATTGATCCCCGCTCAGATCTTAGTACCATCATATATCCTCGAAACGTTTTCAGAGCTCGCCCTCTGCGATGCTGTCCAGCTTCACTTCACTGAACTCAAAAAGTAAAAGTAGCGGACTCCCTTCGCCCATAACTCCGCAAACTATCAGATCTGCCAACACTTCACCCGCCGTGTCAACCCCAGACAAATCCAAAGATCAAGCTGACATCGACAGAAAAAGGTTAGTTTTACAATCCTCCTGACGTTTGCATGTAGGCTACAGGTAATGTTTGGGGCCCCAGACGCCCTCCAAAAAAACCACGAAACACCCCCTTGATCGTTTAGAGTTTGGTGACAGGCTCCTAATTGCCCTTCCTTCTGTCTAGTCGCGACACGAGACACCGGTTTTGGTGTACTCCACAGCTATTGCAAGCATTCCCCCCATTTGAACCTCGCTTGACGTACGATTAAAAAGTCCCGTTAATTTGACAATTCCCGTTATCATAGTCTCGACACTGTTAAAGAACAACCAAATTCAATATCATTGGTTCTTTCTGGTAATTGCGATCCAATTTTCAATAATTTTTCAGAGCATGACCAACGTGACCTAAATATTATGGGGCTCTAGAGCAATCATATATGATTTTGGGGCCTCCATGCTTTCAATCATAATATGTCATAAGTGGTTTCTGTTAAATTGATTATTTCTAAACTGTCTGAAATAATATTTTAGAGACGCTAGGATTTTATCGATTTTGCTAATGTGTTTGACAAAAACCCGTTGGCATAGATATCCATGTTGGCTCAATTATCAAAAAAAATCTGAGAAATTCTAAGAAAAAGATCTCCGGTCTCTCCTTGCCCAAGATCCTTATAGTTGCTAAAATTTCCTCGAAAACTATGAAGGAAACTTCAATTTCGCCTTATCAACACATTAATATGAAATTTCGACTAATTCTATTAACTATAAGGTAATGTTGAATTTTTCGCCATAATCGTTTAACTTCCACTGAACTGAGTTCTAAATTAGAGCACCCAATATAGATATTTATTCAGTTTCCCTCGAGAGTAACAAATGGTTTACTAAAATGTGAGCAATTTCAATATATATCTCCAATAAATATTAAGAGGTGCACTTCTAACGTTAAAATATGGATCTAATAATATAGCACACGATTTCTTGGATCGATTAATTCGGATTTTTGTATTACAAAAAGGTCATCAAGTTGCTATATTCGACTATAATTTGGTCAGTAACTCCAAAATTTAACACTTCTCAGTGAATGGTTGTCCTAACGAAAGTTTCTTTTCCAGATTTCCCTGTCGCTACTGCGGACGAAGGTTTACTCAACAGAGCGCTTTGCAAGTCCACGAGCGTACCCACACTGGTAAAATTCCATTCAGTCATATGATCACGTTTTTTTGAAATATTTTTATCATTTTACAATAAAAGTGTGCATGTCATCGGTCTTATTGAAGTAAAAAGAGCGTCTATACGCAACAATAGTGTCTCCACGGCGTGCCTGGCGCGTTGCCTTGTCGCTAAGCAACCCATTCTCCCGTAGACATGCTATGCGCATTGTGGAACATATTCAAGCAATGCCCGGGGTGCACGCTTGTCTCAATACAATAGAAACCAGCAAAACTGTATGTTGTGTTTGGGAGAGGCGTGATTGTTTGTTAGTTACGTGCAGTGGCTTGTACCGTTCTCTCTAAACCGATCTGCCTGCACGTGTCTCCGCGACCTGCTGTTTTGTTACACCCCACTTCTGACTTCTCCGTTTAAACGTGACTATTTCCTCCAGGAGAGAAGCCCTATCATTGTCACTACTGCGATAAAGCCTTCACGCAGATCTCCAACTTGAAGTGTCATGAACGGTTGCATACAGGGGAAAAACCTTACAGATGTCAGCTGGTGAGTCTTGGCTTTCTATGTGCTTCATCCATGTGTAATTTACTGGATAGAGTGTAGATTTTAGAGTATAGAGTATTCAGCATAGAGTATAGAGATTATAGTGTAATGGAGTATTATAGACAGTCATAAACCAGAAACAGACGCGCTGCTTTTTAATGTGGTTGAAAAACGAATATATGTTATATGTATACACACTTAGCCACAGGATAATGTCTGTAGAAATGCCACAAAATTATGTCAAGTGGCAATTATGTTAAATTCTATTCATAGATTGTAGAAAGTTTAATAATTTTTCGAATTTCACTTGTTTTGAAATACTTGTAACTTCATAATACGAATAGTGAATCCAATATGGATGTGAGAGACATGTGATTTGACAGATGGATCTATCGTCTACTAGTACCTAATTTATATGTATAAATGTTCAATCGTTTTCACTGAATGATCGGATAATTGTTTATGAGTCGCATCAGAAGCTAGTTTCAACAGTGTTTTTGACGGCGTAGTAACGCAGAAATATATCGATGAATTTCCATTAAATCCTCTGTCTTTCATTCTAGTCAAGAAGAGAGCAACAAAAACACTGTTGAACAAATTAATTGGAATTTTTGAAATACTTTTCCAAATTTACTTTCAGTTTTGACAAAATCTATATTTAAGACGGACTGGCCTCGTTAAGGAATACTTTGAGAATCGTTTCAAACCAATTTTACCGTCTGGGCCAAGATTAGGCCATATTTTACCACTAGGCCATATTTTTCTATCTGAGTGATTTGATGTAAAACAACTTCCTTAATTTTGTCAAGGGAATATAACATGTTCAGTAGTTTAGATGAAATACGTTTTTGCGGAGTAATTACTTCTCAAAATTTAAAATTTAGCAGCAGTCTAAATCAAATCACAACGAGTATAAAATTTTGTGAGTGATCAGCTAAGTAACTGTGTTTAAACACTCGAATGTGCGCTCTGTCTTCCTACCTACAACGAAAAAACATGCCGTTCAAATTCCGTTTTGTCCAATCGCTCTGATGGGCCCTTATTTACTGGATGCTGCTCAGCGTAAAAACTAATTTAACAACTGTCGTAATTTTCTTTAGAAACTAATCAAAAATAACTTAAGCAGGAGTAAAACTAAGTACATTCATATAACATACCAATTACTTATTTAACCCGACATTTAATCCTCACAGTGCGGCAAGAGATTCACTCAAAGTGCGAGTCTGCGATGTCACATGAGGTCCCACACTGGGGAGCGACCCTACGTCTGTAAATATTGCAACAAGCGGTTTACTCAGCCGGCATCCTTGCAACACCACATCCGCATCCACACAGGTACGAATCTGACGAGCAAACTCATGCTCTATATCTATCTTAGTTTAGAGGTATTCTTCTCGATAGGAATACATGGCTTGATTTCGTACAATTCAAAACTCCATAATTCGTGCTAAACACAGTTCGTTAACCTGCTAAACACAGTTTGTTAACCTGCTAAACACAGTTTGTTAACCTGCTGAACACATTTCCTTAACCTGCTAAACACATTTCCTTAACCTGCTAAACACAGTTTGTAAACCTGCTAAACTTGCACCTCTCCAGGAGAGAAGCCCTATAAATGTGAGCACTGCGGGAAGTGTTTCACCCAGCCCTCCTCCCTTGTAGTTCACCGTCGACTTCACACGGGAGAACGTCCCTTTGTCTGCCAGATCTGCGGTAAGAGCTACACCCAGGCCATGCCCCTGAAGGAGCACATGAGGACTCACCACGTTCAGGAGAAGTCTCCGCTGTCCTTCAACATCGGACAACCCTTCTCTCTGCAGATGAGCCAGCTACAGGTGAGTCTTCCTAATCCGCGACTTCCACTTTACTATCAGACACAGACATCTACAATATTTTTACTATATCTTAACTATATCTTTGCTTATCAATATCTTTTTGAATCCATAGAACTATATAATTTCATAGCTGGACCCCGGTAAAGGACCACTATCAATTCGCTATTTTCAGAGCACATTGTCTGCCAACATCGGACCGCTGCCCTTTATCCTGTCCAACAAGTTCATCCCGGATCTAAGTGCTACATCAACTGCTCAGGACACTCCTAGCACGAGTGTGGTGAGTACTTTTCTTTATTCGATTCAGGGTTTGTTAGTATCTTGTTTAGTATCTTGTTTAGTATCTTGTTTAGTATCTTCTTAAGTATCTTCTTAAGTATCTTCCTTATCTACTGTATCTGTCAAGAGGCAGACAAGCAATAGTTCTACTCTTGTTAATTCTTCTTTAAACAAAATACGTAATGTCACAAACAATACCCCATGCATGTTAAAAGTCAGACCAAAGTTTATTGTTAAACAATTTCAAGATTTCTCTAAAAGCTGGCCAATTTGTCTTTTATGTCAGGCGGATTTACGTGTTCGGTCCTTACTATTGTTATTTAGATGCTTGCTTCACACAAACCATCTTGTCATTGAGCGTCTTCCCCCTGTTTTATGTCTGCTCACTAACTGCCCTCTGACGGATCATAGTCTCGACTTGTGTCGCTCCAATGTCTAGGGTCTGCGATCAGACTCAAAAATAGAACAAAAAATTAATCATAATCAAATCACCATCCGTCACATCACTACTCCTCTTTAACGAAGGGGAATTTGATTGCTTTATGGTTTTAATGAGTTCATTGTAAGTGTCCTAATTTCATTGCAATCCTAAATTGGTCAAGCTTGCAGGCAGAACTGCGCAAGAAATATGGAATATATATTTAAAACAAATCCAGTTATTGAATCATGATCTGTTCTTTACACACCAATGAATTTCCTTCCCAAATTTGTAACTTTCATTATCATTTACAAAGGTGACGAATTTGCCTTAAAATTTTCATTGTTTTCAACATTTATGTCTGAAATAATAAACGGTATTCATGCGCAAATACTTTCAAAGGGTGAGACTCGAACGATATAACCGTTCATAAGTGAATAATCAGTTCAAAATATGAGATTTTCTGAATAATTTATTCAAATTTTCCAGACGATTGGCAATTGAATTTGTCATTTTTAAATCCCTGTACCATTTCAGTCGCAGATTTTGTTCAATCGACAGAACACCGCTTTCCAAAGCGTGTTTCCTAATCTCTACAGGGACAACAATTCCTCGGAGAAACCAACGGAGTGAGAGTCGAGTCTTTGATCAGGAACTTGAATGTGAGATTGGATTCGTCTGAACTATCGTCATTGTTAAAGTGTGTTTTCTGTAAAATTGATTAAATGGTGGCGTTTTGAGATTGGAGAGTGTCGCAACCATAAGCATTGACTTACATTTTTCCCTTGTAATTAATGCAATTGTTTTACGTAGATTCCCCATCTTTTTCTAGAATCTTGCATTAACTCAAGATTTCAAGATGACAACGTGCGATAATTAGGTAACGTTGTGTAACGAAGTCAGAAATCACTCGAAGGAACGTTCTGATTCATGGGAAGCGATGTCCGGGCGGATTTAAGACATAAAAATTGTTTCAATTTCTGTTTTCTATGTCGTGATTTATCGCCGTTTGAAGTTGGTTTTGTTTAAGCAAAAAGAAGTACATATATCTCAATGTTTTCAATGATGGAAGGATTTCATGATGATAATTGCTAATGATGCAAATTCCATGCGATGCTATTTGTTCGTATTATTTTAAGACAGTTAAGTATATTCTGTTAAGTAAAAGGTTTCGAGGTTTTTCACTTTTTAAGCTAAAAACAACAACTCCTGAACTGACATAACTTATGAATTCTTCAGACAGTTTACTCTGACCGACTTGAAAGGGCTACAATCAAATCTGTAGTGAAAAGTTTTCTGTTTAGCGTGAACTACCATGCTGTATTGGTTCGTGAGAATTTCAGTTATCGTGCTATTTATGCAATGATCCTGTAAAATGGAAACCCCATTTCCACGTAGCTTATCGGGAAGGTATCGTCACATGTTAAACCAGCCTAAGTTATGACTTATTTTGATTGGTTTTAATGGAGTCATCACTGTTTAACCACTTTTTTATTAAGTTACTTTGCACTTTAACTTTGTTTAATGCGATTTCAATTGATTACATGGTAATCGATATCGTCGACGCTGTTGAGTATTTTGTAATATTGAAAATTAATGATATGATTTATTATGGTTAGTGAAGATGCTAACATTATTTGAATGAGTTAAGTAATCCTTGGAAACCAAAGGTATTTTAATTTAGAATACACGATTCTGTGAATTTGCCATATGCTCACGAGATTCCGCCATTGCAAACCGGATTGTTTTATCTATTATATTGGCACATAGCTGAATGCCAAATTTCAGCTCGGATACTTTTTTGTAAATAAATAATAAGAATGCTTACTTTTGTTTTCCATTGAAAATAGAAACACAAACTATAACTATAAGAAACTTACGCATCTTTTCTAACCCGAGCTGAAACTTGGTTTTGAGCGAGCACTATATTTAAGTACGGTTTCAATCTTACAATATCTTATAATGATTGTGTTTGATGAGCCAATCGTTTTACTGTAATCTTAATAAAAGCTAAGGAGTTGTACTCTGTGAAAAAATTCGTTCCAGGTAAATCGTGTATCTTGCCATTATAAAGCAGTTTTCCGTCGAATCACACAACTTAAAAATAAACAGTATCAGTATTTAATAAACAACATTGTATAATGATTTAGGATAAAACATCTCGTTTGTTTTAATCACCTCACTGTGCCAAAACATAAGGTAAAAGTCAGTTTAGGAGCTTTAGAACAAAAAATTTCTTCCCCAACAGTTTAATCTCGAGCACGTTTTAGTGAGTGTTTCCTCCTCAACCTCAGCAGTGAGTGTTTCCTCCTCAACCTCAGCAGTGAGTGTGTCCTCCTCAACCTCAGCAGTGAGTGTGTCCTTCTCAACCTCAGCAGTGAGTGATTGTTAAACGGAGTATATCCGGTAAATGGCGGAGAGTTTGGACATTGCTCAATGAAACTACCCATGTCAACTACATTGATCTTTCGGAGTTTCTGTGAGCTGGCCTAACTCTGAACGAATTGTCGAAATCTATCCTTAGGCACAACTGTGCTCCTTGAGCCATAGGCGATATTTCGGTATTCAGGCAAGATTCCTTATCTTTGGCGGGCTTTTAACTCAAGGTAAGCTACATCATTTGGACCCAGTTGGTTTGCAATATTCCAGACATGCAAATCGGTTACTTCTCTGACATACTTAGTGGGAAGTTACCCACCTTACCTATTGTTAATGACGACCTCTCTTAACTGATGCGAAGTTACCACTACACCGCTATTTCAGGTATTGACGTAGCCCAATGATAATTTGCTCCAGCTATCTAAGGATCTAACGTACCAAAACGTATGTATACTCCACAAACCTTGCAACTAAATTATAAATTGTGAAAATTCTTTTAGCGCCACATTTCGGTTTACATGGACAATGGACATTCATCTTTACCGCGTTGTGGAGCTCCATAATCAACCCTCTCATCTGAATTGACAGCCGGCAGCGCTCCGAACCGATTATTTATGTTGTAAAACGGATATCGTTAACAAAGTTATGCGCGGCTGAAACCACATGTACTTTCTGCGCGTAGCGTACAATCCACAAATTATGTTTATCTGCAACTAAGTTTAATCCTGCAACTAAGTTTAATTCTTAGTATTGGTTTACGAGCTGATGTCAGTGTAACAGCTGGGACACCCAAAGTCGAAGTTCCTCCTGGATAATGTCACACGTAGTCCGGCCGAGATCACTCGTAAGATTGCTAGCAAGACAAACCTACCTAATATTGAACCTATTGAGTAGTAATTTTGGAAACGAAAATGCTTCACCAGGGCCACCACGCCATCTGCGGACCACCTTTCTGGCTGCAACAGTCAATCATTAAGTTCTTTGCTGAGTATCCGAAAGTAGGGGGTGTATCTGGAATCTTGTCCATAAATGTTTCAAGAGAGATTTTTGAAAGTGTTTAGATGAGTGTGTTCACTTCTCCTGGAAGCAGGTTGAGGGTAAGCAATATCACACGACTAAAGGGAACATCTTAGAGTCATCCTGCCCAGCAGGACTGCTCCTGGTCTTACCACATCAACAGGATGACTGCAGAAACACGGAAAATGGCTGCATGGGTACTCGGAGCTTTCAGAGACATGTCCAGGCTCACCATGACAACGCTGTTTAAGTCTCTTGTCAGGAGTAAGGTGGAACACTGCTGTCCACTGTGGGATCCTGCTAAAATCGGTGATATCCAGCTGATTGAGAGACTAAAGCTCCTGTCCCTGCAAAGAAGAAGGGAAAGATATGCCATTATCCATGTGTGGAAGATGCTGAATGATATGGCTCCAAATAGCATCGGACTAGAGTCCTACGCGTCTCCAAGACTTGGGATCAGGATATCGATTCCTAAGTTCAACTGCACCTTGCACAAAAGTCCTACTCCACAAAAGTACGACAACTCATTCGGCATCAGAGCTGCCCGTCTATGGAATCTCCTTCCAAAGAGTGTGGATTCATAAGCCAGTTCCCGGACAAGCCGCCGGTGTCGGGGTACACTCCTCCTAACAGCAACTCACTACTCGACTGGTGTGCTGTGGGGGGACAAGGAGTATGCGCTTGACGCAGATTCCAGATTCAAGCCCTGCCAAACACTTCAAAAAGTATCAAAAAGTAAGTATAGGTTCCATAACATTCCTGCTCCCACGAAAAGGAGTTATCATAGCAATATATGGCTAATTCTGCTTGTTTATTGAGGGGTGGTAGGACACTCTTGATACCTATAGTCTTGGTTTATTCCTGAGATCATGCCGATGTCATGCGGACATATCCCCTACAATATTATCCAAACATGGATAATCATATAGCGCTCCCTTCTTTGTTGTAAGGAACAATTACAAAGGTTCAACTCCTTCAAACTATCCCAGTAGTTGGTGTCTTTGAGTCCTCGAATACGCCTGGTGAATTGTCTTTGGATACTTTCTATCAACTGAATGTTAGCAATCTTTGTTGGGTTCCAGAGAGGGTAGCAGAATTCGACTCGGGATCTAATGAGGGATTAGAAGAGTTGGAGCATAACCAATATCAGGCTTTTGACCTGTCTCTGAATACTCCGAGCACCCAGGATGAAATCTGGCGAGCTTTATCCGACATTATGTTTATGTGTGTTGTCAATGAGAGTTCCGAGGTCACGAACAAGTGGACTTTAATCAATGGTTGTTCCATTGGGTGTGGTTTACTTAGTGACCTCAGCCATGAATCAGAACCGCACTGTTTCGGATAGGATTTTGGCTGACAGTGTTCTGTAGCAGATCAGCTCAAATTTGTCCTCGTGCAGTTGCATGTTATTTTCCTCAGACCACACAATAACACACTCAAGATCTTGTAGCAGAAGGTCGCGGTCCTCTTGAGTAGATATCTTTTTGCTTTTTCTTATGTCATCAGCAAAGTTGTTCTTTGAGTTCTTAATCTTCATCTCCAGGTCATTAACATACAACAAGAAAGGGATTGGTCCTAATACAGTACCTTGTGGGACTCCAAAATGCAGATGTATGCCAAAATTTATTTTTGGGAGATGCCATGCTTCTGGGTTGTCATGTAAACTTGACTGGAGGGGACCGTAGAAGGAGCCACGCAGTGCCCGGTGAATGTCGGTATTAATCATGCGTGACGACTCGATAATCACACTAAATTATGTATTTGCTACACTTGACACTACAGTCAACAGAGCTCATGCCAATTTGAGCGATATCGTTCTGTTTTAATCAATCGGGATCGTTCACAAATGACGTTATCAGTTTTTCTGTATCTTTACCCAACTCTCCTCTCTGTCATCAATCGTCATCATGACTAAACCCCCTGGAAGATTTCGCCCAAGCAACGTCTTCAAACACTTATCAGCAATCAGCATCAAGCATAGCAAAGCACATCTAGAAATTACTTCACACTTCCAACATCCAACTACTAAGCGGAAATTCAGACAATGAAAAATACGATTTTAAGAATGTTGACATTTTACGTAGTAAAGATTTACATCTATAATACACTTTTTACAGGTCTATTTCGTATATTTCACTTCATTCAGTCGCCTAGAAAAAATGAAATGAACGGAAATCGATTTCAAAAAAGGTGACGACTGTGAGTTAAGTTGAACCACTTTTGACGAGATTATATACGTCTACCTTTTCAACGAAACGTTCAGCTTTGAGCTGCGAGAGTCGGGTATAACCGCGGCAAAATCAGATCATTTGAGAAATAACATAAATCGACGTATCACACTGTGGTAAATCTGCAATACAGCAATGCATCATAGTGTTATGATAGCTAAAGTCGACATTTCCTGTCTTTTTCGAAAGTCGAAAACCGGCACCCTAGTGACATCAGTATATCGTTTTATCGTAAAGTCCTTCTTCAATTGCACAACAGTGCATTAAATTTTTATTTGATACAAAACTAAAACAAAAGGAATCCTTTCAACATGCATCGAGTTCTGGAAAAAGCATTCGGAGGATTTTAAACGTTGTGGGCAACAAGAAGCAGTTTCTGACGTTTAGTCATACATCTCTCCTCCAGTTCAAGAGAGTTGGACTTGATGGACCAGTCTTCGTTCAGACGTTCAAGAGTTTGCTTCAGTTGAGTGTGGGCATCCCTAGGAGATTGTAAAATAAGTACTTAAATATTATGGTAGAGTTTAACAGGGCGCTGCATGGCTCTCTATCTCTACAGTCTACGGTCCTCTCTGAGCAACAAAGACTGAGGTTCCCAGTCAAGGTATAGTTCTAACTGTTTTCTAATTTAACGTGTCTTTGAAACAGAGAATTGTTTAATCACACCATGAAGGAGGTGAAAACTGGAGAACATGATAAACGAGTTTAACATTACGCTTGATAGAACTAAATACTTATAACATACTCAGCAATGTTGTGTTGATCAATGAGGGTTGAGACTGTGTTGAGAAGTTCGTTTCTCTCATTAATGATCCCATCATGGGGGGCGTCTCTACACAGCTCCACTCTCGGTCTGTAGGTCCTGTTTTCGGACCGTGTCTCCGCCACCTGAGAAGAGGAAATGTCATGACCGGTGTGCCAATCGTTTCCTATTTTAACTGGTGTGTGCCGATCGTTTCCTATTTTAACTGGTGTGTGCCGATCGTTTCCTATTTTAACTGGTGTGTGCTGATCGTTTCCTATTCTTATTTATCTTAATTCTTATCAATGATATGGTCTTATTACATCAAACTTACAAGACGAACCCACATCAAGTCCGAAATAAATCAAATTCGGCAAAATTTTACGAGCCGCGCATGTTAAAATTTGTGCGCGCGTCAAGATTTGCTGTCATGGTAAATGAGAAAATAAATGCTTTTATTGCGTAATTAAGCCGGCGTGTTACAGATAAAAGGACCGCAGGAACCGGACCATATTGATCCCTCTATCAGTGTGCTATTTCGAGATTTGATAGACACCAGACGTTAAAGCGTATGGGATATAAGGCATCTGAATAGATACCCAAATAGACAAAATCTTTCCATTAGTGCAACAACACTCAACAAACATCGGCCTTTTGGCGCGAAATTGAGTCGAAAGATTACAAAGTTTAAGCTTTTAGGGTTGTAAACCTTATTGTTGAAGGTCATCTCTTTCGTCAAATCTCCTGCCTTATTGAAAAGTACGAATACAGATTTGCCAAAATGTTGGAATATAATATCTAGGCTTGTGAAGATTGGAAACTGATTAATTGGAATGGAATACACTAAATGGAATTCATGTTTTTAAAATAGTTCAATATTCGGCTGTCCTTTCTGTCCATCCTTTTCCTGCGGACGGAGACAGTATAATGTATGATAGCCGGTAGGAGTTGTGTGCTACTCGGATAGTAAATAGATTGTAAATAGATTGTAAATAGTCAGGACCGCCAGAAAAGGTGCAGTGTACAATTTACCATATAATAATAACTCTACCAGGTTTTTACGTGGAACCTCAATCAATCAACCAATTTTGTGCCCAACCGGCCGACCAACCTGAGCAGAAAAAGAAGACGAAGCACTAACTGTGACAGGGTTCCGTGTTCATCGCAAAATTACAGTTGAAGTGACTCAATATTGTCAAGAAACACGTGACCAAAATACTCAATAAATTACGTAGCTTCAACTTTTTTATCCGACACTTTTTTTGACAATTTCGTGGAAAGAAAAGCGATAATTACTACCTGTGCGACTCAGCTGCTGCTTAATTTCAATGATGGTCAGCTGCACCAGAGCACATTGCTTTTTGCAATGCAGCACGAATGTAGCATGCTTCACAAGCATTCATTTTATAAACTTGGAAATATTTTTTATTGTCGATTCAATGCTCATTATGTGCAGTTATGTAAGTCAACGCGACATGAGGGGCATCAGGAAACGATAAATTCGATAAAAAAAATCTGAATGAGGGTCAAATAAGTCAAAAATATGTAAACGATTTATTATGATTCTCGATACTTCCGAAATGAAACAACCGATAGCAACACAGATGGCAGGAAGGGAATGAGGATTCATGGTAAACCCTATTCCTTGAAACATTATGAAGTTCACAGTTTTTTCGTCTCCTCAATAACCAAACAAAGCAATATACCATCTGTTCAAAGGCCGATATATCGACCAGGGTGGTTCAATGATTTGGAAAAACTACCATATATAATATATATTTCGAATTTGCAAAGAAATTGTGATCAATGCCCTCTACACAGTACACAATACACATGCAGTATGCAAGATGGCCGATCGCGATAAATAATAAGTGGAACAGTTCTGACAGGTTCCCAAAAAGACAGGTGTCGCTCCTAAATTTCAACTTATAAACAAGTTCTCAGCCGAGTAGAGATGATTGGAGGAGGACTGTACGTATACAATGTCCCTTAACTTATAAACAAGTTTTGAGCCGAGTAGAGATGATTGGAGGAGGACTACACGTGTACAATGTCACTCAACTTATAAACAAGTTCTCAGCCGAGTAGAGATGATTGGAGGAGGACTACACGTGTACAATGTCACTCAACTTATAAACAAGTTCTCAGCCGAGTAGAGATGATTGGAGGAGGACTGTACGTGTACAATGTCACTCAACTTATAAACAAGTTCTCAGCCGAGTAGAGATGATTGGAGGAGGACTACACGTGTACAATGTCACTCAACTTATAAACAAGT
>JH156163.1:9254-23749 GCA_000226015.1 Mnemiopsis leidyi
ACACTTCACAGTTCAATACCTGAACAGTTTACATTTACACACTTCACAGTTCAATACCTGAACAGTTTACATTTACACACTTCACAGTTCAATACCTGAACAGTTTACATTTACACACTTCACAGTTCAATACCTAAACAGTTTACATTTACACACTTACAGAGAGCTCTGAGCAGTCCGCAGCACAGTACTGCAAACTTGGATCAAGAAGCTCGGCTTTTAACTTTATCATCATAACATTTGAATTATGTAGAATATGTTGTATTGAAGTAAAAGTGTAACATACCGGCTGCCGGAAGTAGACCGTACTTAGTTTTCAGTGTGAGAGCTCCAAGAATGAGCGTTAGAATGAACATTCCAGTCAAATATCTAGCCATGTTCATAGCACTGGGGGTTGGACAGACTTTCAGTAAGGAAGCTTGTGTTACAGTTCCTATCAAAACTTGGCGTTGACGGTTCAGAATATTCAATATCCTTATTCAACATCATTTGAGTAAATAGGCAAAAAATCAATTCTTTAAGAAGTGCCTACCTGTAAAATACGATAATGAGGAGGAAAATGACGAAGTAGTTGGTCTGGTAGTAGAGGAAGTTCTGTTTGACTCTGTTGTACCACCTCCCACTTTCTGTTACTGCGGGGGAAGTGAACGTCGCGTCCGTCAGGAAATCTGTTATCGTCCTGAACGGAGCCATCTCCACTCGAGGTCCTTCCATGGCTACTGTGTTGTTGTGGTTACTAGTGGTTGTTATGGTTACTAGGGGTTGTTGTGGTTACTAGTGGTTGTTGTGGTTACTAGGGGATTTTATAGTTACTAGTGGTTGTTATGGTTACAAGGGGTTGTTATGTTTACTAGGGGTTGTTATTGTTACTAGTAGTTGTTATGGTTAGTAGTGGTTGTTATGGTTACTAGGGGTTGTTGTGGTTACTAGGGGTTGTTGTGGTTACTAGGGATTGTTATGGTTACTAGTGGTTGTTATGGTTACTAGGGGTTGTTATGGTTACTAGTATAGTGGTTGTTATGGTTACCAGGGGTTTTTATGGTTACGGGAGGTTGTTATGGTTAAAAGTGTAGTGGTTGTTATGGTTACCACGGGTTTTTATGGTCACTAGGGGTTGTTATGGTTACTAGTATAGTGGTTGTTACGGGTACCGGGATCCGGGGTTTGCAAGAATGACGTTTCTACATAGCATTTTAACGCAATGAAATTCAGAAATGTGAAAAGTCTAATACAATATTCGTGAGTTATGTACATACATCATTAAATAGAAGGGAAATTAATCTGAAAAGCGAACGAAAATTCTGTTACAATCAAGTATAAACTGATATGAACATAGAATATATACTTTATACAAAAACTTAAAGTTGTGAGTAGTATCAAAATGTGTGGTGAAGTAGAATGGTTCTGAACATCTATACAATGTACATTTACAAATCTATTGTGTACAAAAATCTGACTCAAAATATATTTCGTTGAAGTAAAAATCTGGGAAATATTATTTCGTTAAAAAAAACCTTACAAAATCTTACTTTAATTACTATCAACCTGTTTTCCTGGGTTCCAGCTTATATTATCATCTATTCTAGTATTCTATTGATATTTTGATATCAGTGACGGTTACAGTAGGAACAAAACTATGAATATTCTTCTTTGAAGAAACTTGTCCATCCAAAAAACTAAGTCACTCTCTGATGGTGGAAAGTTTTCCCTTCTTTGGTTCCTCCATATCTTTACCTGTGAGGGGGGCTCTGGAATGAGAAAATCAGTCTCACAGCATATATAAATCCGTAATTTCATAAGCACGATGACTATATCAACTCTGCAATAGCTTCGACAGAGGATATTCCAATGACATGAAAGATCATAGAGATCAAATCAGAGAATATCTGTAACTGTCTAACTATACAAAATGTAACAAAACATCCAACAAGATACAAGCTGGGCGTACCTGGTTGTTTCACCAACTCTGATGATGGAGATGACGTCTATAATCCATTGATAGAACAGAAAAGTTGGTAAACTTCCTCCCTTCTTGACTTCTACAGCCGTCAGACCTGTAGGGGAGGACAGAGGGATCAGCAGGGAAATAGGCGGGAACTTGGATACAGGAACTTAGGCGGGAACTTGGAAACATGAATATAGGGTGCTAAATTTGAACATTTATATTTGGAGTGTGACATGTGTTATTGCTAATAACATCGTCTCAACCTGCAATCGTTCCGAAACAAGAAGTACAATAAAACAAGAGTAACTATAAATCATAAAATCATCTTTAGTGCATCATCATTCATTACTAGTGTGATCTCGTTTATAATTTAAAAAACCGCTGGTCCCTTGACAGCTTTTTTAGTTAAGCCATATAGAGCCTGGACGGCCCTCAACTTTATTCAATCCACCCCCACTTCATGTCTTCATACCTTTAAGACGGTCGTTAGCTTTGTGTATGTCGACTTTGGTGTCTTTGCCGAGCGGGTCAAATGCAGCCAATTTTTTCATTAGTTCGCTGTTCAAGTGCTGGAATATGAAGAAGAAGCTCAGTATTTGATAACGATATGGTATTTTGTAACGATTAAGGTTATAAGTTTTACTAATAAAGTAACCATTTCAAAGATGTATCTACAACATTAAATTGTTTAACTGGAATATTTGCAGGCCCAATAGAAATAGAAAGGCTGTACGTGACTTGATTTTCAATTTCTGAGGATTTACTCACTGCTTTAATTTTGGACCACTCCTGAAGCTCCTCCTCCGCACAAATCCCCAACATCAGCATAACGACCTGGATCACAGTGCCTATGATAGCTGGCGGCTCGTTGTAACTCTTTATCTCGGACAAACCGCTGTAAATGTATAGGTATTTGCTTAAAATATTTTTTCTCGATTTTACCGAGTCCAGTAACTGCTAAAGATGGACAACGACTTTGTCTGGTAGAGAGTACTTGTTCAAACAGATCCAAATAGTTTGACCTGACTTGCAAACCACAAACACTCACCCTACGTCCATGCTGGAGAGCCGCTTCTTGAGATCGTCCAGTATCATCCTCTCAAACCTTAACGCGAACCTTAAGTCATCAGGCAATGTCTCCTCCCACTCTGTAACGAGTTGGAGATGTCAGTAATCTGGGAAAAACTATCCCAAATATTAGTGAAAACTGTCTCTAGTACGAAGTGAAACGCATGCTCTCAAAAATACTATAACCCACCGGACTCATATTTCTTCTTGTCAGAGGCAACCTCCTCTAAAAGTTGTCCAAACACAACTATCATCTTTTTCAGTAGATTCCTCACCGACTTTATCTGCGGAGAGAATTGTTGATCTGTTGGCGATACTCGATAGAACAGGGCTTTATGCCGTGGTTCTACATCTTCTAAAAACTACAGTTTTAAGACCACTTCACACAAACCAAAAATAAAACTTGCTTCGTACTATATTGTACCACTCACCTGTACCGGCTTGAGAATCTTACTGGAGTCTTTACCAGTATCCAGATCAAAGACAAACATGGGTGTACCGTCCTTATCCTCGACACACATGGCTAAATGATCCGTACCGTACGCTCGGTTCTGTACATCTTCTCTTTTGTTTAAACATTTAAACAGGTAGTCCCTGGGTGGGTTCTAGAGTTATGGTGGTGGGGTGGTACTAGGGCAGTGTGCTGGGGTGTGTTTACATGCTTGTTTGGGAAGTTAATGCTACAAAGGTTTGGACAGAAAGTTCGGAGAGTAGAGAACAGGGGCAAAAGTTTGTCGCGGTGGGTGCGGAATCGCGATATTTGGCGTTAACCGCGACAAATCGCGATATTTGGTATTTGCCGCGACAGATCGCGATTATCTTATTTTTCCGCGATAAGTCGCGATTTTCACTATTTTCCGCGTCAGACCGCGTTTCATTCACTCTTAGCAATCAAATTCCAGGCATTCCTGCGTTCCGAAGACGACTTGACCAGTCGTTATAAAAGTTGACCAGTCGTTACAAAAGTTGACCAGTCGTTACAAAAGTTGACCAGTCGTTACAAAAGTTGACCAGTCGTTACAAAAGTTGACCAGTCGTTATACTTATAGAAAACTTGACCAATCGTTATATCCTCTGGTAATCCGAATCTCACTCAAAACAAGAGCAGTACTTTGCTTGATAATTAAATCGTCACAACCCCTTTGACAATTTGATGGACCGTTTTTTGTCTAAACGCCCTCCTATTGCTAATGTTGTCTGTCAACCCCCCTCTAAGAAACCTAGCCCTGCTGCCAAGCAGGGAAAGGTTTCCACTTTAGTTAGAGTTGCAGAGTTTGGCCGCGATAAGTTTTACGCAGATGGTGATAAATTGTTCTGTCCGCGAGCTTGTAATGTTGTTATTGAGCACACACGGAAGAGTGACTTAGAATCAAACAATAGCATTAGGCAATTGAAAAAATGGTTGCATTAATTATACTCTAAGCCCTATATTTACAATTTTTGCCGCGACATAGCCGCGATTTTCACGATTTTTGCCGCGACATAGCCGCGATTTTCACGATTTTTGCAGCGACATTGCCGCGATTTTCATGATTTTGACCGCGACAAGGCCGCGATTTTTGGCATTTTGGCTTGTCGCGGACCCGCGATTTTTGGCCTTAAAAACCGCGACAAATTTTTGCCCCTGGTAGAGAATAGCAGAGAAGTGAAATGTTGAAAATGTCAGCAAAAAAGGATTTAAAAGTTAAACAATTAGGAATTGAAATGAAGAATTAGAAAGGTTGAAAAAGAAAAGCCAGAGTTAAAGAAGTAGTTAGAAAATCACGATGAGAAAAAAAGATAAGTTCGACAGTTATCAGCTTATAATCTTCAAATATCTGGATTCAAGATATTTGAAGATATTATCCTCCTATTGCTCCAAAAAACTAAATCTACTTTTTCTTATATATATCTTTCTATTTTTTTTTCTTGAAATATTAAACCCACTAATTTCTTAATGATTGTGAATAATGTCTGGGTGGTGGTCAACCATATACAAGACACTTTCAAATACAAGTCTGAAGTCTGAACTCAGGTGACTTGCTCGTGGAACTGATGCCAGAATACTCAAACATTGGGCAAGAATACCATTCAAGTATGAGTTTTTAAATAATTCAAGTCTATACATATTCCATCACTTTACTTTGCCATTATCATTTGCCATTATCAATGCCATTATCTACATTCCTCCTAAGTTCGCATTCTAACATGTCAGTTCAATTTAAATGAATAGCACACAACTTGAGGCACGAAACAGAGCATGGGCGATGAACTGCAATTTTGTTCCAACGAGACTAACGCCGAAACTATTGTGACATGATAACAGCAGTTCCACAGTTCACAGTTTAAATCAGAACTCAGATATCCAAAATTCAAATTGAGGCATCCGGAAGCTATACTTCTCAAAAACTGCTTACTTTTTCTTCTGGTCGTGAGAACAAGGTACTATCTTTTCACTCGACTGAGGAAAAGTCAACTGGCTGAGTCGGTGTTGAACTTTCATCCCTCGCGGAGAGGCTGGACTGCATTTTAATACATTTTAAATACATTTTTCCTAACTACGAAATAAACGTTTTGCCTTGATATTTAACATCGCTGCACAATATCTATTTTACAATTATCAACTACCTATGATGACAATTAACAAATAAACGTGACTTCAGACTTCTCCCGAGTTTTATTACTAGCCTGAGCATCAGCCTCTGGAACGTCATATGAGTTGACATTTTTTCACCCAATGCAATGACACGTTTTGTGTTACAACACAAAGTCTTAAAACTTAAAATCGAGTGTTAAAATTAAAAATGAAGATCTTGATGCCGAAAACTTTTTTTAGACCCCTCATATGACTCCATCTACCTCGGAAATAATAAAATTCGACTATTAGGAAGTTCTGATAAAAAATTTCACGAAAAATTCAGTGGTAATAGGTATCAGCTTGATTCCTGAATTATAGGTCATCAAGTTAAGATGTATAGAAGCCCCGGTCTTCATTTGCTGGAGCAGGGTATAACCTGATGCAGTATAAAACATAACTATTCTAGTTCGATAAACAGCAGTGTTTGCCGATGCAATTACTTCTGGGACTGATCAAAAAGTCAGTCGACGTCTCTATCTTCAATCAAGAAAGTTATTTTTGGGAGGGGTCACAAATCTTAACCAATCAGAAGCTAGATATCCCTATTTCTAGCTTCTTATTGGTGAAAATTCGTACCTTTCTCTAATTTGACTAAACATCCTACTCCGACTGTTATACTATGGAAGAATCTATTCAGTATTCAGTAAGGTCGTTTCCACAATTCGGCGTAAGTATAATTTGCGAGGACGCCGAGTTCATTAACACATAGCTCGTCTATTACTATAGGACTATTAACATGATAACAAGGCTAATGAAGGGACTTTTAGCACATTAAGCACTAGCAGGACTATGCATGGCAGGGTCTGCCTAGTGCCTAGCACAACACCTCTTCTCGCCCGGACTAAGGCCATGGACAGGATATATGTCGGAGATTGCGCGGATATGTGTTGTCATGGTAATTTGAGGCACCAGATCAGTTGTCAGTGCTTGGAATTCTGTTTCTAGGAATCAACTTGTGATTACCATAATAAGCTTGTCGGTGACTGAAGAGGGGTGGAACACTCTTAATTGATCAAGTTCCTGGACCAAGCAAAGTCGATGCTTTTGTGTCCATCACAAAGCTCAGGGTCTCGCATCTGTTGATTATCAGGGTCTCACATTTGTTGAGTGTGCGATGCGGCAAGACTCGGCCACGAGAATTCTAGATGTGGGATAAGTCCTCAAAACGCCGACATCGAATCTTTGCTTTGTTGAACATTTACCAAGCGGTCTGGGTAGACCTACGCGAAAGGGTATAATTGTCTGTTGTTGCTTGTTAATCAAATCTACAATATGTTGACATAAACTATCTTTATTTTGATTGTGGCATGATAACTACCAGCAGAGGAAGCTCATGTTTTGTATTTACAAGTCTCCGCCCTTTGAGTACTATCGATACTGCCATTCATGTATTAAGTACACTTCTTGATTCTCGCAGCTAAATGACTTAAACCATTCGTCACCACTCATTATATCATCATTTTATCAAAACCATCTTATCTTCGAAATAATGTAATCGTTCAACTTATCAAGTAGATGCTCGGAGTGATACAAAATGTCTTCATTGGATGGATCCTGCTCTCAGCAGTTCAAGGTAATTCAAGTGTGTTTTTTACAGTGCGAAGAAATTTCTAGATAACGTAAAACCATTAACGTTTGCGGTATTAGAAATAAGGTTACCGTTTTGTCACTGTTCCAGGAGAGTACATATACAGTACGTGGTACCCAGTTCCAGCCGACAGAACAGAGTTTCTAACCGGACCACAGAACGGACAAAAGTTCCAGATCAGGACTGACAGAAAGATCCATCAAAATGGTATTCTCCGACTGACGATGAAAGGATCAGGGGATTCTTCCGATCTAGTTTGGTTCGCCATGAGTTCCGACTCGATAGATGCCAAGTCGTGCAAGAAGTATGAGTCTTATAAAGGAACAGAAGGATTCTTGCAAGGTGCTGGAGTTATAACATTCCTAAAAACTTCCACTGAACTTCAGATCTGGTTCAATGATGAGCTGGATGTTTCCTGGGTTTATGAGGACATCTCAGGTGAAACTTGTGGTTTGAGGGATCAGTTGTCAGCCTTAAAGTTCGAAGGAGGAAATGGCGGAGATCCTAAAGATAGAGTTTCTATCGAATATAGATACATGAGAGGTAAGTTTTAAAAAAAAGTTTATATTATAATCCGACATGATATCGATATCTCAAAGTTTGTTGACAGAAAAGAGCAAATGACTGTTCTTATCTTGGTCTACAATGCCAGGGAAGTGTGCGAGTTCTGATCCAGCCGGGAGCCAACTCAATACAGAGGTTGAGGGTACTGCGTTAAATAACGACAACTCTCTGTACTGCATCAATCCAGGTATGATATAGATTTATGAAGGAAAACCTGCCAAACGTACTCCATTCACCACCTTACTCCTTTCCCTACTCCCTTTCCCTACTCCCTCTCCTAGTCTCCTTACTTCCTTTCTCCCTTTCCTTACTCCTTCTCCTTACTCCCTTTTCTTACTCCTTCACCCAGCCAAAATATGAGACATCCCACTGATCAACCGCTCAACCCCTTCTATCTCATTCTAAGTTTTCTTACCCAAGTTTGATACATTTATAAAACTTAGATATCTTCATGTTTTTAGTGGTGTGTTGAATATCTAACGAACTGCACATAATTGGAGTAATGTTAAACTCAACACAAGATAAATCCAGGTATAGAGCTAGTTCTGATGCTGAACATACACGCAAAACAAAAATGTGCTTCTCAGCGTTATCCTCAGAGTAAGAGCCCTAGCAGCTCGGTATAAAATGCTTCACAAAACTTCACGCACGATCGTTACCTTCATATCATGTCCGGGGAAAGGTACATTGGGGCGGTTATATCTATTATATGCCCATATTTGGACAGTGACATAATTTCCATAGTTAAACCATGTGTCTGAGTATCTACGGATACATGTCCGCTTTTAGTGAACTAAACAGGCGGACATCAATAATATCCGCTAAATTACTAAGGGTGAACCCTTGCAAATCGTAGGAGAAAATTTAGTGGTTATAGATATGCATTGGGCACGTCAATAATGAATGCATTCTGAGAAGTGAGAAGAGAATGTGCATTGTGCAGAAGTTATGTAGCAGACGTAGACCAGTTTGCATAAGAAAAAGAAGTTAAAATCGAATAAAGAGGTAGAGCGGTTAAGGTTAAATGAATTCAATGAATGGAATAGAAGAACTGCGAAAAATAATCACAGGAAATAAAGAATAAGAGAAAGTGCTGTCATGATGCTTTTTAAATATATTGTGCTTCTAAATTTCCACTTTTTCACTGTTTTCCAACTTAAATGATGCAGACATCTTTTTGACTTGAACGATAACATCTAATGATAAAATTTGTTATTTTGATAAATCTTTAATCTCATTTATAAAGTTGAGCTTTTCACAACCGGTGCCTCAATATTGTTTTCCATCACTTTAAACTTTAATTTTTAGAAAACAGGAAGTGTGCTGCGTTTGTCACTTTCGGAGGGAGTGTGAAAATTGCAATGTGTGCTGTCTGGGTTCTTACCGATCCCGCTTCTGTTCCGGTGCAGAATTTTCATCAGAATCTGTCTTAGGCTCACAACTGACGAAAAGTTTACACTAACAGCGCTTCAAATTTAACTTAAAAATTAAGATATTTCAAAATAACGTAAATTTTTTTTGGATTTCTAATCTCCACTTATATAAAAAGTTTTATTTACCTATAGCCAATGTTAAACTTAAACTACAAAGATTGATTTTCATGAATTTTAATGAAATTTTTAAGTGAAGAAGAAAGATTGTAGGTACGCAGGAAATATTTATTTCTATGACATTGACTGAAAAAGCCCAGATGAATTTTTTAATTTTAAAAGATTAATCTACCTCAAATCGATATTACATCTTCTCATGAATCGGAAAGGTTTCAAATCATGGTAAACAGTTTTCCAAAATAATTATTTGACTTTGACTTACTTAATGGATTTGATCTATCAAAGAAAGAACAGAAAACAGACAACATGAAAAAGATGCATAAAATAATCCATGCATTGAATAATTCAAGTTTCATGCAAAAAACATGGGGTTGAAGCTGGAGCTAATGGAAATACTCACCAACCACATGGCAGTACCTGACCCCCACCGTAGTATACTTGGGGTCAGGACCAAACAGGAGAACTCATTCGTGCTAACGATGTCTTAAGTTTCATGCAACCCAAATTATAATGGCGACTACGATCGAAAAAAGCATTTTCTCGTAGCCCACCTGACTTGAAAAAACACAGCCATGCACTCTGAGCCCACCAAACTACAATTTACGACCATGCACTCTGAGCCCAGAAAACTAAATAGTAGTGAATACAATTTACGACCATGTACTCTGAGCCCACTAAACCACAATTTACGACCATGCACTCTGAGCCCACCAAACTAACTACAATTTACGACCATGCACTCTCGACCCACTTAAAAACTTTCACCATGCAGTTAGACCGCTCTGACATGCCCAAAACGGGACAGATCCGTACCTTTTCCCGTCCATGTTGAGATGCTCGGAGGTAGAGTCCTCACTGTACCTAAAACTGCTGTCACTTCTGCGGATTGTCTCCCTGTTAACACCCGTCATGATCTCAACTGATCCCGTTTTTGGGTTAAGGGACATCACGTGACGTAGTACAAACTCCTCAGGGACGTCTGGAGATGAGGGGCCTGATTGCACCTGGAGTAAATGTGGGTTGAGATACTAAAGAATTTCTTCATTGGTAGAACAGAAGGTAAAACATCACGATTTTGTATTTGCAAAAATATATAACAAGTCTTCTAAATATTCTTTACCTTTCTCTGGGCATGGTAATGAGGAAAAGTTCAACAAAATAACTGTGCGTGTTTCATCGTAATAATGACAATGACACGAGGCAATGACAGGTGACAGTGACAGGTGACAAAGACAGGTGACTTAGACACGTGACCTAGACTAAGATGCCAACTCACATGAGGGACAGGTTCCACCACATAACAGGACGCAGCTAGAACAGCAGCCTCTTTACGGGGTATAGTCTCCAACAAGCTGATCAGAGTGCGGGAGAACTTGTGTCGAGCGTCCAGGAAGGAAAACCCGCTACTTAGTTGTCGGACAACGTTCTGAAGGGGACAAGGGGTTTCCAGAGATACTAAGTTGTCGGACAACGTTCTTAGGGAGAGGAGGGGTTTACAGAGCTACTTAGTTGTCGGACAACGTTCTGAAGGAGAGGAGGGGTTTACAGAGCTAATAAGTTGTCGGACAACGTTCTGAGGGAGAGGAGGGGTTTTCAGAGCTACTAAGTTGTCGGACAACGTTCTGAGGGAGAGGAAGGTTTACAGAGCTACTGAGTTGTCGGACAACGTTATGAGGAAGAGGAGGGGTTGTCAGAGCTACTAAGTTGTCGGACAACGTTCTGAGGAAAAGGAGGGGTTTACAGAGCTACAAAATTGTCGGACAACGTTCTGAGGGAGAGGAAGGGTTGTCAAAGTCGATGGAAGTTCGGATAAACCATAAAGTAACCCAAAGGGCGTACAAACAGATTTATAATTTCAATGAGTACAAGCTAATAAAATGAATTACAGTTGACAGTGCTAGTAATAGTAATCAACAGCTGTCTGGCTAACTATCCATACTGCAGAGCAAATTTACTATGCTTTAACTTGTACGGTGGTAGTTTGGCAGGCATGCTTGAACAGGAAACACAGAATTACATACTACACTAAGTGTCTGGACAGTTACACTTTCATTGTGTCGTTCGCGGAGACAAAATTTTGGTATTGCTACTGCCGTTATCAAATGATACTGTCAGAAAGTATCAAAACACGGGGTATTTAATCGCAAGATTATGAGTCTAAAATGTCCAAATGTCCATTATGGGACGCCAAGTCTGTTCAACTCTCCGACAGGCGTTTTAAATCTGTGCCGCATTTCAAATGCAGTTACCTGAATGAAGGCTATCTCGTGAGGTAGAAACTGGGTAGGAGTGGCACTGAGGAGAGTGTCCACACCAACAACACCGACAACCTGAGAGACAAGGGAGAGAGGGAGTAGTACAAGTACAACTTGTTGTTGAGTGCAGGTAGTTTAACCGCTGTTACTGTTAATGGTATTCAGCTGTCTAACTGTGTGTCTGTGTGTGTCTAATATTTAATAGTATTTAACCACTACATTCTGAGAATCTTTTAGGCATTGTACGTACTTAGTAGTATAGTATAAACAACTACAAAGCGGATTCCAACAAAATTCAAACAAACAACACTCACTTTTTCCTGGTCGTTTTTAAGAGGGAGAACTAAGAAAGCTCCATCTCGATCCTCGTCCACTGCCCACCTGTCCATGGCCCACAGATGTACTTGGTTGTTGTTTCTGATCTGGTTTATGTAGACCGCTTTACCAGATCGGCGGACTTGGTTGCTGAAGGTAGATGGGACAGGTTGAGAATAAAATTACCTTTTAGCTAGATTAAATAACCCCAGTGTACTTCAGAGCAGGTGTTAAACACTAATGGTTATGATAAATGTAGGCTATCGGATTAAGAAAAATTATCAACCTATAAAAAGGCAAAAGTAAAAGGCAATCCCACGACCCTCACTTAGAAACCGTTACCTGATACACTTCTGTGTAGCATAGAGGGTCCTGCCCATCAGGATGTTCTGATCGTTGGCGGTAGCTGCCACATATTTCAACAGTGTCTTGTCCTCTTCCTCCTCATCGGCGTCCGGGTCTACTTCTATAAGCGCTATGTACGCGTTTATCAGTCTCCCGTTGCCATGGTAAGCAAAGTCCTGGGTTTTAGAGCATTGGTTGAGGAACAATGTGGAAGAGAATAAAAATTTATCGGTAAGCAACGAGGTCGTCATATTTACAATCGAAATATAAAGTCTGCATCAACACTAAATGGCAACTAACCTTTTCGATGATGTCAAAGAAACTGCGGAAGTAAAGAGAATGATCGGAGCCAGATATCTTGGGCAGCAGCTCCATCACTTCCAGCCATCTTCTTCTTTTTCTCTCTCGGCGGAGATCTCCTCTTTGAGTCTGAGAATCGAGGATATGTAATTCAGCATCTTGTCAAAAGCGAAGGTAAATTTTTGGAGTCAAGACAATTAAGGCCTTCTAATTTCAATCTTGATATTGCAAAACCGTCATGCAGAAGGTTACGCTACTCTTGGAATGCAAGCAGAAGGAAGCGAACACAAATTTGTGTTTGTGTGTTAAGCTACCTGAACAACGAGATGAACAAAGTCCAGAAGTCTGTCCATGTAATCGTCACTGTCCAGAACTTTGTGGAATGTTTGACACAACAACAAGAAATCTTCTCTCAGCAGATCTTTCTTTTCTACCACTTCCACTGACTTACAAATTTGTTTCGCTGAAATATTTAGCTTTGAGCATTCTGCAATTTCTAAATAATTCTTTACATGATGTACAAACTTAAATTGGGCGTAAGAGCTTGGTTTCAATTATAAAGAGAAAACTAACTTTAAACTCTGTACTCACACATTTCGATATTATATGGCTTTGTAGAGTTCTTCTGCCATTGAGACAAGACAGCTAAGATCTCTGTACGATCGAGGTATCCTAATTTGTCAACATCCCACTCGTCGAACAGATCATTGATCCTGTTTGCACGTTTTGTTTGTTCGATCTTATAAAAACATTTAACACGATGTTTTCATATATTTATTGTAATGATACTCAAGACAAACTCTTTTCAAAGAATATTCTGATTCCCAAACTATTTATTTAACGGCACACCAACCAATACTCCAATATTTACATATAATCTCCAAATAATACTAACTTTATCATCATAGCGTGATGCTTGGCAGCTAGTTTCTCCTCAAGTTGTCTTGATTGTCTCTGTTGCGGCGTTTCCTGGAAACTGTCTTCTAGGAACTCTGACAGTGCCGTCAAGGCACGTCTGGAAACATAGGCTTTTTAGTGAAAATTAGAGATGTGAGATGTCAAATGATTATTTCTAACTGCCTTGAACCTCAGGAAGCGAAACGCAAAGAAGAAACACTCACGGATGAGGATCTTCCCCAAGCAGTCTCTCTGTAACGTAGATAAACTCCTCTAGGTTAAGATTGATATCTATCTCCTGGTCTCTCGGCTGGGCTAGTATGGAGGGTGACTCCTTGCCGATCATATCGATATCGTGTTTCAGTTCTTTCACTTCATCTACGTCTGAAGAAGATGATTTGGTTTAATTAAGATACTAAGCATGGTCGATTGCTCAATTTTCTAAAGTTGGCATGTGAATTGAGCGTAAGGATAACATGTTTAACATTTAGAAATCAAGTGACGGAAATGATGTGATATTCGTGATACAGTGTTAGAACTTAATGAAAGCAAATTAAAATGTTATGAAGCGGTATGAGAAAGTGTACTGAACTCTTATAGGTGACCCAAGGGTGAAATATGGCGGTTGAATCGTCCGTTAATTGAATACGTGAGCTGACAGGAGCAAAATCGTCTGAACTAGTGGTGGACTTTAGCGAAAATATTGATTTTCGGGCAGAGTATGATCGTTTAGTTTGGGTTTCTGGAGGAAGATCAGCCAGATTTCCACCGCCTTCAATATCTCCATACAGGATTTCGACAGCTGGTTCTACGTCTGCCAGTAATATAACTTTGGGAGCTGAGGTGAAAGGGTGAGTGATTTTTGGTGATATTAGATACGGGAAAATGTTTGCAATGGTTAATATTTGGTGAAATAAATGTAATTATGCGTGGTGTTGTATTAAAAATATCTGAGTTGTTTCTGAATTATCTGACCTTCATCTTCAGGAGGTAGCCGAACAACCTTGGGGGCTGAGGTTAAATCGGATGATTGATATTTGGTGATATATGG